>JAODKC010000036.1:23439869-23456694 GCA_026777985.1 Mormyrops attenuatus
TCTTGTCGCTCCTTCCCCCCCCCCCGCCGGGGGGGGGGGGGGGGGGGGGCGGCCCCCCCGCGGCGGTGGGTTCTGTTAATGTTTGCTCAGCTTGGAGAAGAGGTGGAGCAGTTTTCTGTAGAGTCACGCCTATCCTTGTTAATAATGCTGTTCAGTTCTTTGTCATTATAAGGAGTCTCATCATAGCTAAACAATGTATGCTACATTTTTATTAATAATTAAAACATTTGTGCATTTTCTAACAACAGCGAGATGACAAAGTAGGACTTTACAGTGATGTAGTTCTTCCTCCATCCTTCTAGACAGTGACTGTTCACATTGATGTATGGTTTTAATTCACACTTATCAATTTACATTTGCAGTTCAGGTGAATTTTACGAGGCACAAATGAGGCAGAGCAAACTGAAGACGGCCTCCTGACTACAAATGGGCTTTACTCTGTTGGTGAGGGGCTGTGGCTCCTGGCTGGGAATGTGGCGGAGCATCTTGGGAACACCTCTCGCTTCCAGCCATCCGGCCGACTGTCCTCATTACCGCTGTCCCTGGGTCCTCAGGGAGCAGCGGCCTGAGTGGTGTAGTGTACAGCCATAATGCTGTTGTCAAGAAATATTGAACCACACTAATGTTTGTGTATCTGCACAAACATGTATACAGGTTCAGTTTGACAAAGGATGCTGGGATATATGAGCAATTTCCTGGGTAATCTTGTAAAATAAGTTTTACGAAACTTTTACAAAAATCATCATAGTGGAAGTGTTTCTCTTGGTCCTCTGCTAAAATCCCCGGAATACCACTTTATCTGTATACTTTGATATGGATATGAAGAAGGAGCCAGGCCATTAATAGGGAGGCAGTTCATTTGCTTAATAACATGAAAGTGTCGTGAAAGTCTGTGCATGCTCTTGGGAGTTCATGATAATTAAAAGCGCTTATTCTTCTTTTTCTCCCCCCCCCCCCCAGTTAAGAGAGCGTGCTCTGTCATTTCCGTCAGAGTGACATCAATCGCTCGTGCCGCTTAGTTACTATAGGGATCCCTGGTGATGTTCTACTTCTGAAATAGCCTTCTGTCAATCGCGTTGTAGGCCTGGACTCTTTTGCATATGCAGCCTTTAGAGGAGTTCATGAGGAAGAACGTGCAAACTCAAATGTGACTCTGCTAATGGAATGTCTGATTTTATCAATGAAGTCTTTTACCATCAGACGATTAGGGACGCTCCCAGCCGGCCGTTTCTCCAGACTGCTTCCTTATTGGTATTCCGAAAGAAGGATTAGTTTTGATTCCCCACAACTCTGGAGACTTGGATTACCGTTGACACTTAGTTGTGACAGTGTCACACAAGACGAAAACTAATAAGCCCTTAATTCCATCCAGAAAACACCTGGGAAGTGCTGCTGACATCCGCAGACGTTGGTTTTGCTGTGGATTCGTGGTATAATGTATCCCTAGGGGAGCAGGACTCGATGGAGATTTGCGAGTAGCCTCCAGTCAGCAATGCCCAGATTACACAAGTTGCTCCATCCAGTTTTACATAAAGCATTCATTTTGGCAGCAGATAACAGTACCCACACAGAGCAAACAAATGCGTCTTTTCCGTTCATCCATGCCTCATCCTCAAACCAGATTTCAGGTCTAGTGCAGACACAACTTAATTGCAGTGTTGTAATGTTTTTTTGTTATATGTTGTTATATTTCTTTAACCGGAACAATAAGAGTCTACATGAAGAACAATGTCTAATTTTTATTTCTTTGTCTCTGATATGTATGAGAGAGAAACCATGCATTATAGAGAGATGGCAGTATATATTCTTATGGGAGAGGTATACAGTATGAAGTAATGATTCAATGTATTATGTGAAGCTTGGCTGCCCTTAATGTATTCTTACACGCACAAACCTTTTCTTTATTTCTCCTACACAGAGAGAGAGCCACAAATCTGTGTTCTGCTGGGCACCATTTATAAAACCCTTATTTTTTTAAGAACTGCACAATGGTGTAATTATGATTGTTTAGGTAGAACTCTTATTCAGCTGTAGACATGGTGCTCTGATGTTCCTATAGTTACTCTGGATTTGGATGCTTTTTATATCATAAACTTTCAAGATAATGGCCTGTACGAAAATTAGCAGAAATGAGAGGCCATGCAGGTCGTTCACATTGTACCTCTTGAGTCCTTTATGCTTTTACAGAACCCCTACAGTCCATCCATTTTCAACTAATGAAGTTTGTGGAACAGGGAACAGAAAAGACATGTGAGGAACATGTTCTGTCTTGTAAAACATGTTTACCTGTGGAGGGAATTGAACATGTACTCCCTTGGTTGATTGGTACTATGGATGCTCTTTGCGTCATGTTAATAGTGCACCCTAGCAGATTTCCCCAATGATCTTTCAGATCTTTCATGTAGATCAGTGGGACCTGTCTCCATGGTAACGCCGGCAGATGGACCTCAGCAGAGTGGAGCGTGTCTGTTCTGCCTGACGAGGGAGTATTCTGGGAAGCATCACTAACAGTGTGTTTTTTTTTCTTACACTCACGCTCTTGGAATTCCTGTTCACCTCGAATCCACTGCTAAAACCAGTTAAGTCATTTTCCGAGCCCCTATTTCCGATTCCCAATACAGGAAGTTGTTTTTTTTTTGGCAATTAAACAAAATGTTAGGTTCCAGTGTGTACATTGATGACTCTGTGCTGCTATTTAGCGCTAAATAAATTGCTATGTTTCACTGTATTGATAATCCTTACGATAAGTCATAGATAGTTTTAGTTTGGTGCAGAATGCTTTTTTTCGTGTTTCTTTCTGAGAAACACAGGATGACCTGTACAGCATAGCAAACATGTTTTCATCCTCACCGGAGACCCCGTGCTGCTGAAACACCAGGTCTGGAGACTGCGACGTCCTGTCAACGGCTGCTGCCAGCAAGTGTCACTCAGGCAGTGGGATGAACAGGAGGCCTGCGGTAACAAACTGGCACCTCCTCGCCTACAGTGACGTTTGTTTAGCATTCGCTGGAACTCATCACTCCTGGACATGCTCATTAACCACAATGAAGGAGGTATAAATTGACCAGAAAATGTGGATTGCAAATGCAATTTTACATTAATGAAGAAGAAGGCGAAATCTGCCTTTGGAATTTATCCTAAGAAATCAATCCGTGTCAGAAAATAAATATTGCCGTGTATTGTTTAGGCTTTTCAGTCACATTGTGAGGCTCTTTATCACTGAGCCTAAAGAATACTGAGACTGGATTCTGACACTTATCTTGACTGTACACTGATTCTGGTTGGTGTGCCTGATCACTGGTGTGTTTCACTTCTTTATTCCTCCCTTGTGCTGCCATTCCGGGCTTTTCTGGATATTCTCAGAGCGGCCGGTGGGGACCAGCTGTGGTCAGGGCCCTTTCCAAGGGACAGCGGGTGTCTGTGTCAGATGAAGCGGTCCAGGGGTGTCATTGCAGATCCTACTGCTCCCTCTGGACTGCTACGACAGCCTTTGGAAAATGTCACTGGTGGCTGGCCTTATTGTCTGCTTGTCCCTGCAAAACAGTTGGCGGATTGCAAACCAGTGAATGCTTAGCAGTCTCCAGGGGACAGCAAATGACCTCATGGATAAAAAAATGGTGCCTTACAGTCAAATAGTCATTTCACAAGTGAAAGGGCTGATTGCCCTGCTCATAGTGTGGATATAATACCTAAAAAACCATATATTGAGTCAGTAACATTCCCCTATACTCTATACTGCAATTCCCCAACCTATTTTTTATAAAATTCCTCTCTGGACTGTAGTTTTATTCACCTGTGTACAGGTCTCAACATTTCTGCTGTTTTGCACAAAAACTGCAGTGCTTCTATTATTTTGTTAGTCTTCTGCTTATTTTTTGCCATCGCCTTTGTGTCGCATTGTGTTTTATAGCTAGCGTTGGTAAAATGTGCATCACACAGTAATGAATATACTCAGGGGTCACGTTTTATGAAGGATCAGCTTCTCCCTAAGAGAGGAGCATGTATCCAGGCCATATGGACCCTACTGAGAGGACTTCATCTCATTTCCATCACTGCCCTCTGCAATATTCCTTTGTAGGCAGTTGTTGAAGTTGATGAGAAACTCAAGAGTCCGCCTGAGTTCTGTTTTGAATACGTTTTTTTTAGGAAGTTGCCCTTTGTTGTTGTCCCTGTCCTTTGATACGGATGTTCTTGTGAAGGCCTGTAGCTGCTTTACACAGAATATAACAGGATCTAGTCAAGATTACCCTTGATAGAGCTGATGACTCAAAAAAGGCATTGTTTTTAAAAAAAGATAATGTGCAATTAACTGAAAACAATTACCATCTAGAGGTTATTTATAAAGCATATTTTAACAGCATTTTTGGTGCACAGATATTGAAATAAATGTGAACTGTTTGGTTTTATTGTGATAAAACTCCTACTGCTAGTACTGACAACCATTCCTGTTACTCCCCCTTCTATCTATCAATCTATCTATCTATCTATCTATCTATCTATCTATCTATGTATCTACAGTATCTATCTATCTATCATTCATCCAGTTTTGTATATAAAAACTGACCTTTGACCTTAGCCGTAGGCAATAAGGCTGCTAGCTTATGGTCTTAATAAAGACGGTGGCTTGAGTTAAGCAAAATGATTAACAGTAGTAGACTTAGGCAATATTTAATTTTCATGCCATGCAGACATAACTCCACGGTATATGGTATTTCAATGGAATTTTAAAAAGCAAAGCAATTCCGGTATTTTGAAATGTTGCCCCAAGATACAGCTTTGCTGAAAGGAAATACCGCGGTATGCCGTGCTACATAATACTGCTCAAAGCTAAATAGTAGTTCAACTAACAAAGGTGTTGTCGATTAACGAATGTGAAAATAGTGTCTTCAAGTACAAATATGTAAGGCAAATGTTTGTTAACTGTGGTATAAGTGGGTTAGCATGCATTTTAAGTTTTTAAACATACTCCACAGAGGGATTCACTTTCTGCTTTGCATCAAGTGGTTCTTCGCCTCTATATCTGCGTGAAGGGATAAACCATAACGAGATGTGCCGTCATATGAAAATAATCAACAACTTAATGTAATGCGACCCAATGCAAAGCGGGATGTGCTCTTAAAAAAATACTTCCTACAGGGATAGAATGTTCGGTCAGGCTACTCACTGGAAGAAATTGTCAACAGATATGTGCTTGGGTTTTCACAATCAAGGAACATTATGCTGATAAGATTGGCTGCTTTTTCATGAGCAAAATGTCACACAGGTTTTAACTACCTGTGTACACAAAAATAATCAACACCCATATGACATCTCTGGACCAATAAGAAAACATTATTTACCAAAACCGTGATATAAAATTGTATAATGCATAGCATGCCTTGCATTAATCTTTACATATATATCGGCATTGCATTTTAATAAATCCTGTGTCCTGCATATTATCTTTTAATTCTTCTATAAATTAATGATAGCAGCAAATGACATTCATATTTTGTAACCTGTAGAAAGTAAATTCATTAAAATTAATAATTACATAGAAAAACAGCACACACTTCATTTAATATATATGTTTTTTATAATTATTTGTAGTACAAATGGAATGTGAAAATGCAGTGTCAGAAAAAAAACAACTGTACACTGCGCCCTGGGGCAAAAATGGACAATGCCCCCCCCCCCCTTCAAAATTAACACCTAGGGCTTGCCTACACCAGCTGCAACAGTTGCAGATGATGAAATTTAAGTAGCCTCAAATATTGTACCCATCATGCACTGCAGTAGTTAGCAAATTCCATAAACATGCTTTTTTGTCAAATACATGCCTTGACAACAGTTTGACTGCAAAACATTAAAATCTGTTACATTTCAAACTTGTTTTAAGTATTGTACCAAATATTTTTTTGTATTATTTTTCTTACCATAATGAGACTATATACATAAAAATGAGAGATATAAAAGTAGCACATCACGACTTTTTGTAGCATAAATGACATCAGTGCCTTAATCCTCATGAATGTTTTGCGCACATATGAGATTTGCAGTCGGAGGGAGGCCCTGCCTACCAGTCCTCCCTTGTGAAAATGTAAGGCGCATTTGTTGCACTGTTTACACTTTGAGACCTTCTGCATATGACAGAAATATCATCCCAACGCCTGCAAGTATAACAGAGAGGTGTAGGACACACTTTCCATCAAATGTCAGCTTTAAGCTTGCAAGCTTTCAGCACACAGTGCATCACTGTGTTATGACGCTTCTGCTTGCTATGTACATGTTCCTATCAGAAAATTAAACGCATTTCATAACCCCTAAATGTCAGACATGAGCACTCATTTCTTTGCTAATGGGTTTAATGTAAATTGTAATGCTTAAAAGACTGACGGTTGATTGCTTTTTAAACAGCAAAAGTTAAATTCCTTTTTGAAATGCAAATGTGGCAAGTTCAGCAGCAGAAAGGTACATTACCCCTAAATTCAAATAAAAGAGATTCAGAAAAGTTGCGTAAAAATACAAGCCATCAATGTTTATGCAATGGGTTCTGGCTAAACAATTTATCTCAGGATAGAAGGAGGAAGGCAATGAAATTCAAAGAATAATATAGATACATTTATGCTTTTCTCAAAAATGTAGGAGTGATTATTTGCAAAGCAATACAGCATCAAAATGTACTTTCTTAGTAGCATTAGCATTTTTGTATGTTACATTTAACCTCATTACATGTGACGTAAACAACACACCTTCTTGAATTGACTGTGGATGCATGCTACCCTTGACTTCTTTCAAAAATATATATCTGCTTCATAGAACGTCGCCTTCCCACAGGACCTCTGCTGCTGGGTAGACCTTCACCTTGCTGGTACATAGCAACAGTACAGAAAAACAACTCTTCACATCGCGGCCTCTCTTTCCATTGGCTGTATCTCGGCTTAAATAAATCCAATTATAAACACGACATGAATTAGTAACCCAGTCATTTGGGATTTTAAAATGCGGCTTGGTTCATTTACTGTAGCTGCAATTGTTTATTGAACAATACCAGCAAAATAAACCGAGCATTCTTTGTTTCCCCTGTAACATGACTTGTGCTATAATTATCAGAACTGCAGCATTTTGGATTGCCTGCTCCCAACTCTGCCCATTGTCACTCAAAGGAAACAAAAGGGTAAATACATTAAATCTGACTGCACATTAAGATATGAATGTATAATCTATGATAAACACATGGCTTTAAGGAGCATAGCATTGTCAGCCAAATGAATCACAGTTAATCATTAAACAATACCAACGCCCCCCAGAAAATGAAAGTGCATGGAGGAGCTCTGGAGATCTGTCCTGCATCCTGGAATGCTGCAAACTTCCTCTTGCCAGTGTAGCTCCTTATGCCAGGCAGACAATGCAATTTACGGAGAGTCTGTTTCAGATAAAAGAGATTAAATGTTTCTCTTCAGTCCATGTCTGAAATGTGGTTAGAGACAGGATTGGAGCATCGAACACGGTTTCAGGAATAACCACAAGATTATTAGTATTGCTGTGTTATAGCTGTTTTTGCATCCACTTTCCTCATGATTAAAGCTTTATTGATGTTTCATCTACCCCCTTTTTAAATTAGGCCGATTCTCTCAGAGTTCCGTTTTGTCGATTAAGGTAATGCCTGTCCATTGAACATGTAACTTGTTTAGTTAATTGACTCACCTGAAGTTTTGGGGCCTGAATCGTACTCCTAAATTCTTCTGCTCTCTCTTCAGCTGTTTATTTATCTCTACAGTCATGTCAACAAAGACTAAAGGAGAAGAGGCGTTTCCATGGTAACACACAAGGCAGCAAAGATATTATGTAGTGATGTCTCCGGCCTTGCTTACACTGGTACGGAACTGCAGTCCCGTCATAGAAGGGAAGTCAAAGGGGTCATCTTATTCTTAGCAGTATGCCTTCTTTGCATAAAGCAGGTGGCATAGCGGTAAACATTACTTGAAAATCACTGGTTCAGATGCCAACTGGAGGTGTCAAGCTGTCATATCGACGAGGAACTTACCTAATCTGGATCGTTCCAGTACATCATCCAGCTGTGCATCAAACATCAATGAAGAATCTGCTCAGCTATGAAGTAACAGTAAGGGCAACCATGTATTCCCCATTAAACCAGGAGCCACATTTTCAATTATAATTTGCAGGAAAATAATCTTTGCCATTCGGTTTTAATGTTCTGATTTCATTAATACAATTGAGGCTTATAGACACTGATGGTATTAAGGCTGTTGGCGATATATTATAGCACACTGTGGCTGTCTGGACAAAAAAGAGGAAGTAAAACATATAATCAGTAACTTTTTATTGTTGGCAGATAGTTGAAAGACTCGTGCTGGCTTTTTGTTTCTATTAGAAAGAAGTGAATCATGAACGTATTATGTAAAGTGAAGTGCTTTACCTCTAGTCTTATCCTGAATGGTCCTTCTATTGCTTTCTGTGAGAATAAAATTCGCAGCCTTGAATTTAAGGCACTTCCCATTGCGTGATTTCTTCCCTTCCCTTTTTACTGTAGATGATCGTAATTAGAGCGCTCTGCATTGTTCATGCAGAAATGAAAACTGTTTTACATGGATCCATTTTATACACTCGTGGAGTACCTGTGCACTTGAAGAAGCTGCTGCACATTAATTGAAGGGGTTTTTAGATGGGTAAGCAGTCACAGTGTGCAGAAACAAATTGAATTCTCCTCTCCCAAGTTGAACAGTTGAAGTTCGGATGAAACGTCCTGTGAAAATAATCCAGTTCATTTATTGGGCTTGTGATTTACCGGCTCTCCTCAGATCTACTGACATCTGACTCATGGCAGTACAGAGCTCATATTCCCCACTGTTTGTGAGAGCCTGGTAGGCAGGGTAGACCACCTAGTGGAACACTGTATTGTGATCCTTGGATAAATAGTGCTACTGTAAGCAATTATGGGATGCATAAAACTAACAACATTGAAAAGTTAAATGTTATACAAGCCAATAAAAAGGTCAAAACTTAATAATTCACTTGAATTGTCTAAGGGTGCTTTTCCACCGCACCAAGTATGGTACTTTCGGTACTTTGACCATTCCATTGACTTCTGGTTGAGTACCAGTACCAAAAATTCCAGTACCGAAAGTGCCAAACAAGCTGGGGTACTACTTTGGTCCTTTGGGGTGGGACTTGAAACGCTTTCTTTGTCGATTGGTTATGCAAATAGCCTGCCGCTGAAACGCAATACAAACGGTGCAAACGGTTTCAAAATCAGAAAATAATGATAAACAAAGCAAAAAAACATGTGATTTGGTCATGAGAACATATACAACAAAAAGATCCGGATGGCATGACAAGAAAAAAAAAAAGTATTTTGTTGAATATACTAATGCTGTCCTAGCGATTTTGTTATAAATATAGTGATGTGATAATGTAATAAATATTAGGGTGTTTATAAAACAAAAAAGAAGTTAATAAATTTCTCTCAAACCCATCTTCAAGTGGTTTAAACGTCAAGGATGGAAATGATTGCGATGCCATATTTTGAATTCAGTATGAAATACCTGCCTCACGCTGTGATGTCATTTGGCGCCGGTACCAGTTTTTACGCCAGTGGAAAACCAACACCTTGAAGTACCTTACTATTGATACTTTCTCGAAGTACCAAAAGTATGGTACCTGGTGCAGTGGAAAAACGCTCTATATCTCTTTCCAAGTCAGTACTGGCTTTTAAATGAGCTTACAGGTTATATCAGTACCTCTGGTGGTTTTGGCAAAGTCTTAAATGAATAAAGGGAGGTTTGTATCATCATCTGTTCATTACCTAAATCAAATATTCATTCTCCAAATGTGTGAAAGAATATGTGGCAGAAAACAAATTAACATTTGGTTCTATTATTATTAGATACATCATGTTACTTGATGGTAGATGCAAATCTTCCTTGTGAGGATATTTCCTGATGTATGAAGTAACACATCCTGGTATTGATTTTTGCTGTACTGCCAGAATTATCGTCTTTACTGCGATTTGGGAATCGCTTTGTTTAATTCGCAGCTGATTAGTAGGATATTGTTTGGTATGTTTTTCGTTGGAATACCAGAGTGCTTTTAGTGATACTGACCTATTCATCCTCACGGGAAAATCTTTTTGCCTGCCCCATTTTACTGAGACGCATGAGACAAAGGGACAGATATACAGGTGACTGCAAGCTTGGGGGTCACAGCACAGGGGCTGCTCAATGTGGGTTAAGGGCCTAACAGCAGTTTCGGCCTGCCAGCCCCAGAATTCGAACCCATGACTGTTCCATCACAGGCACAGAGTCCCCCACCTCCACACATTTACAGTAGGCCGTTTTTATTCCCAGTAGACCTACTCTGAACTGACTTTAAAATAACTTCAGCAGGCACATACTTTATTGAACAATTAGGTTTAATTACATATACTGTTGGAAGTTTAAGTACTTTGTATCTGCAACCGTTTGCCGTAAGTCAGCCTTAATTATGCAGTGGATCTTATGTTTCACACCACATGTGCGTCATCGTAAGGCACACATCTGTACTTCTGCCATTTAGAACGAGTTACACTGGTACGTGGCAGCTGTGAAGTTGGTGAGTTTGGCTGCTTGGGTGTAAAAGACAAAAGACTCTGAAGGGCAAAAGACTCTGGTTTGTGAAGCATTCTGACCTGGGGAAATGAGGGTGCTGATGTTCACTGGGACATGCACGGCTCCTCCTGTAATCCTTTCCCCACCCGGCTGACGGCAGACAGCGTGACGGTGTACATTTGAGCTCTTAAAATGCTGCCCCAAGAGCATGTCCACTCTCTGCCTGCACCCCAGTGAGCGCTGGTGCTCTTGCTCGTACGTCAGCTCAGGATGAGGCAGCAGTGTGAACTGACTGCTGCTAAGAGTGTTTAGCATTAAAGCTAAAACACTGATCCAATCACTGAGAGTGCAGTGCTGTGTAGCCAAGTGCTCTGCATTTATGCTATATTTTATATGTGCTTAATAAGGTACATAAAATTCAGAGAGCGATGCTGAGAGTGCCGTCGTTCACTAATGATGGTGGTCCTGTTTCATGGCACGTTTGCCCACTGGTAAATCATCCATCCTGGCTGGCAGAATGCTTAGGGAAACTGCCAGTGGGGCTAGAGGAGATTTTAATGGTGACAAATGGAGCCGAGGTGAGGGAGACCCTGTGCACACCAATGACTTTACGATGGAGCGCGTGTGGCGCGAGACGCCTCTGGGAGAGCCCCGGAAAGGCGCTCGTCTGCGACACCATCTCTGCGCTCCCAGGACCGGGTATATCTTTATGTAGGAGGATCTACCGTAGACATCCTAAACTGACATTGACATTCGCATTATAGAGGTACACTCCATGTTTGGATTACATATTTTTACTGTATATTGCATAATATAGCACTATATTATATTGCATTGCGTTGTATTCAAATTTATAGTTAATATACAGTAATTGAGAGAAGTAATAATAACAATAATAATTGATATGTTATTGATCCCCATGGGGAAATTCTCTTTATGCCTCCCCCAACTTGCTCTTTGTAGAGTAAGCTGTCTGCGAAGGGCTACCACCTGTAGCGGCACCCAGGGAGCTGGGGGTTAAGGGCCTTGCTCAAGGACCCACAGACATGCTGAGGCTGGATTTGAACTTATACTTTGGTGTAAAAGTATACTTGGACCCTTTTCTTGGAGCATTTTTTATAATGTTTTATATATTGTATGTCGTTCAGAGCAGAACCCCAGTCACGACATAAGAGCGAAAATTATATGTCGTGGCCACATTTTATTAATTTGTTCTAGTTTTAGTTAAATCATCAAATATGACCACAATTTAATTCAAAACATGGGAACAGATGTGTAAAATGTGGTCACTTTTTAATATATCTTTTAATTATTAAAATGTAGCCACAATATTGTTATCATTGCCACGACATATTAAAACATGGAAACAATATTCAAAACACGTTACAATACACAAAACAAAAGGAGAATGAAAACAGCTTTCGAGGAACACTGAAAGTCCTTCTGTAGCAGTTCCGAGAAATGTGTGCTGCTTATGGGCTCTCACACTTTTGTCCAGTTCATCCCATATCATTTCTGTGAGGTGGAGGTCTGGAGACCGGGCAGCCCAGGTTATTAGACAGAGTTGTCCTTCACTCAATTTCTTTGCAGATAATTTCTACACAATGTTTTGCTTCATTATCTTTCTGAAGAACGTAGGAGTGCCCAATCACCATTAATCCTTGTGGAATGGCATGCCTTTCAGTTAAGCTATAATAACCATGGTGGACCAGGTTTTTGATTGCTGTGTTGTATAAACTGCACTGTGCGCTATACGTTAAGGATGCTTTTAAAAATAATGTCAATAATAGTGTTTTTATCAATTAACAACATATAAACTGCATAAACAGACGAAAACCTAAATCAAATTAATATTTGGTGTGACCCATTTGCCTTTAGAAGTTCATGGCTGTTCTCCAGCTGTTGTGAGTGTGTTTTAACCTACACATTATATTGCTGATCATTAGCACCTGTTTTGTTTAATCATGCACTAGACTATATGTCTACAAAATCCTTGACTGTGTGCAGTGTACCTAGGAGAACTGATACAGTTTTAGCCTTTCTGACATCATCAGTATTTTGCGTGGCTCTTACTCCATTGCTAAGTCACGCCTGTTACTGCTCACTCTTTGGAAGCTCATCCTAGCAGCACTTGTACCTAAGTTGCCTACTTCACAGTTGTATGCGTGTGATGCAATACCTGGCTTGCTCATATGTCATTTTGGACAACAGCATCTGTTAAATAAATAGATGTAAATGTAATCTGAAGGTAAGATGAACTTTATTAATCCTATGAAGGAAAATACAACTCCAGTTTCCTTGAGGTCATTTGGATTTTTAAAAACAACATTGAGATAGCTAAATAAAAAGAGCAGGTGTTAAGTGTTATTTGGGTCCTGGATGCTAAAACAGGTAAAGAGAAATCTAGCAGATGGTGAAATTCGCTCCAGGAAAATGCAGGCAAATCCCCAGCTGTGGTCCTTGTGCGGAATGCAAAAAGAAAAAACTTCCTTAGTGTTGTAAACATCAATTAACATGAAATAAAAACATGAAATTGTTCAATACTGGTGGAACTGTTTTCATGTCATTGGCAGAATATATGATGGAAATATATGAGTAAATATGATTTCTGTATTCCTACATGGCACTTATGGTGGTTAAATGACAAACAATCACTATGTGGTCAAACTGCAAAGTGGAAAAAGTGTCAACTTTGTTCTCCCTTTAAAAATAAGTATAAGGATAGAATGGTAGTAAAAGAGGGTCCTGGATTGGCATCCAGTCCAGGGCGTCCCTGATCTTTGTGCCCTGTGCCACTTGGGATAGGATCCCCATGGCCCCATGACCTTGTCCACGTTAAGGGGCTGGAAGATGGATGTAAATATGTTATTGTTTTCAATACTAGAACAAATCAGGACCTGTAAGTGAGTCCTATAAATTATGTATTTACCATGTCAGTTTCTATTTATTTCTTTTGGTTTCAGTTTATTTTGAAAGTGCCTTTACTACGGTTGCCCCCAAGTACTTCGCAGAGCTGTATGGAGAGCACAATAGCTAGGCGTGCAGATTGATGCAATAGAGCTTTCATATTGATGTAACGTAAACAACCAATTTTCATCACTAACAGTCTCTCTGCTCCTGTTGTATGAAATCGCTCTTATCAGGATGCTGAATGGAAGCCGGTGACACAGGAGTTGGGCAGGGAATAATGGAATTGGAGCTGTAATCTTCATCACGTACAATAGCCAGATTGTATTCATTGAGTCTATTTTATTCTACTTTAATGTGATTTTGGTGTAAAATAAAATATGTGCTCCACTTCTTTTGTGCTCTACTAATAAAAATTATTTGCATTCAAGGAATGTGAGATCACATCGCCATAGTGACCATGTAAAACAGAATTTAGTGTTTGGAAATCTGGTGTAAGAAGTCCATGAAAATCTTGCCATTGATATTAGTGCCAAGATGAGTGCCTTTTGCAAAGTTTGTTATAGCCAGTGCAGCGATTTGACCGTTCATAGCCATTCAGCAATATAAAGCTGAGAAACCTCCTCTGCTTGGTCTTTTCCACATGAGTTTTAATGAAACAGACAAAGGGGAGATCTAATGGAACCTAACAGCACCTTACGATTTGTGTTGTAAATGCTTATCAGTCTGGAGAGGCATATAAATCCATTAGAAAATGTGTTTGCTTTTACCACTTTCCTATAAACCTGGCATCCTGTCCAGGGTGTACCCCAGTCTCATGTCCTTCGCAGCCTCAGATAGGCTTGACAACTGAAAATAGAGAAAATGTATGATTATGGTGACTCTGCCTGTGCATAAACTGCCATTAAAATGACACTATAGCCTATGCTACTGATCTTAAAACTACCGTCACTGTGGCTTATGTCCGTATTCATACCATAACAGATAGAAAAAGACAGAATGATGAGTCTAAAACTAGAAATGCAATGTCTGGTATAACCTGAATACTGCAACCATGAAAATAATCTCGGTGCTATCAGGAACGGCACTGGAATAGGGCTGCTTTTCTGCCTGCTGACCTGCATGACTCACCGGGTTGGAAAGCATGGATTTTTAGCCATATTGAAATATCCTGGAGGAGAACATCAGACTCTCAGTCCGTGAGTTTAATTGCCTTGATAAAGGGAACCACAGCATGGCTGTAATCTGCAAAACCTTCCAGCAAAGCTAAAGAATGAGACATTTTCAAATATTCAAAGTGCTGAATGTGATAGAAAATTAAGACATAAAGGAAGCTGTTCAAGTACATGGAAAAGAGTGATAGTAGAGTTATGGATGCTAGAGAAAGTGCCACAGTAAACTGGGTGTAAGAGTTTTCTCCTGCCTGCCGACTGGGCCGGTGGGGGCCCGGCAAAGTTGGTGCTTGTCGGTGATCAAAATGGACATTCAAGACCACAAAAGGGGGGCACTTTCAGTAGTTTAGGCAAAAGAGCCAGGTGCTCAAGCACCCCCAGCCCCGCCCACACGTCACTGGAGGGAGGGGTCCCCCATGATGAATTTGCCCACAGACCCATCAGCCTACTGGGAAAATGCCCAGTACTCCAGATGGCCAGTCCAGCCCTAGGAAGGGGGAGTCTTGCAAGCCCTTTGTGGGCCTGGGATGGTTCCTGGACACATTAGAGGGGTCAGTCGCGATGCCTATAATCTCGGGTAGTAAGGTCTGGTGGGGCGGCGATCCCCGTTGGCCAGTCATGCTTGGGGAAGAAGAAAGCAAAAGCAGATCGCTCACAGCCCCCATCTGCCCAGGAATTTAAGCCATGGGTTTAAAATCACGTGGGGTTAAAAGCCTATGTGCTTAGGCCTGTCCACTTTTCAGGGTGATCAACGATCTTGTCTGCATTCCTCTCCACTGGTCGCAGTCTGCCTACATGGTGCCAAATGCTGTTCAGTGGATCTCAGTGCGCCCGTGGTGTCACATGCTGTCGCGAAAAATCGTTCCGCTCACGACAGTTAATAGATCCAAGTTTACTTGGGAGTCGGACAGGGAATAACAGGTTTATTGTGGATGAATTTTTTGTTTCCTCTCTTCAGCCGAATTTGACATCGATGAGATCACCTCAGTGAAAACGAAAAAAGACACCATATCGTGATTCAGCACGAGTGTCACGACTCAGGTTGGGCGGCAGTGAAAAAGTAGAAGAAACCAAATTATGAAATCAGTCAGGAATGAGTGAAATGAACCAATCAGAATAGCTTGGGTTGTTTACGTTTCCTTCCCATTGTAGGCGGAACCCAACCCACAAGCCTGTCTTTGTCAGTTTTCTGCTGTAACTTTTTTTTAATCCTGGACCAAAGCATCATCAGTTGTCATTTCAGAGCCAAATTTGTGGCTTTTGTTCCTTTTTCCTTGTCACACTGTAAAGCACCTTATTGTTACGTTATACTTTCACTTCTCCCATCATCTCCTGACTCCAGTCAGCCAATGAAATCCAATTGCCTCCCATTTGTTTTCTATACCCATCAACTTTTCAAACGCACATCCATGCCTAGGGACAATTTGATAACTCCAGTTCACCCTTTCCCAGACAGTCCACATTTTTGCTCCGTCCCAGCTGTAGCTTCCTGCCAGACAGTCCATATTTTTCCCTGAGATGGAGCAAAAATGTGGACTGTCTGGGGGTCCCGGAGGACTGGGTTGGGGAACACTAAAAAGAATCCAAATCCCTGTCTCATGCCGTTCTGTTCAGCGAATAAGTTTTGTCTGCAGATAGATTTTGTCAGCTAGTCTGTTTATTCAGGTTACCCATATCGACTGTTGGAATCCAGATGAACGTTGTATGAGTTTGATCTTTGAGGCAATATGGTAGATGAAGGGTCCCGACAATTTCTGGTGATACCATAATTTGTTGACCTTCCCATGTGGTCTAACAGCTGCCATAGGAGGAGACTGAAAAAGTGAGCTAGGATAATAGGAATTTGTGATTGGTGTCAGTACTGGATTTGAACATGGCACACATTAAATTTTGCCTTAATTAAAGGATTCAGCCGGATAATAGGTTATCAGGATTTTTGATCTAGTACTTAACAGCCTTTCATCTTTCATCTGCCCGTGTCCCTCTATCCCTCTATATATATATATATATATATATATATATGTGTGTGTGTCTGTGTGTCTGTGTGTGTGTGTGTGTGGGTGTGTGTGTGTGTGTGAGAGAGAGAGAGAGAGAGAGAGAGAGAGAGAGAAAACCCCAGAGTATATATAAATTGTTATCATATAATATAAATATTATCAA
>JAODKC010000036.1:23456794-23487325 GCA_026777985.1 Mormyrops attenuatus
TGTGTGTGTGTGTGTGTGTGTGTGTGTGTGTGTGTGTGTGTGTGTGTGTGTGTGAGAGAGAGAGAGAGAGAGAGAGCAAGCATATATGCAGAAATCTCCTTAAGAGATGTCTTGAAACGTGACAAAGGTCAGCATGCTGGGTGTGATCAATGAAACGCTAATGAAATACTGTGCATTTTCACAACTATTGTGCTAAGGTATTCACATGTGATCAACTGTCATTTTGTACATTAGTCTACTTATGTTTACCTTTGTACAGGATTATATAGAATTGCTTAATACCTTGACCAATGTTTTAGCAAGACAACTTTCTGGATCATGTGACTGCTTTAGAGATTAGTCTACTGGAGCACTGCAGTCCGGCCCTCAGCTCAACCCTTGCTTGCCTGCATTTCCCTCTCTAATTATGTGATTTAGATCAGTATTTCCCAATCCGGACCCCAAGGACCCACAGACAGTCCATCTTTTTGCTCCCTCCCAGCTTCTGGTAGCAAAAACGTGGACTGTCTGTGAGGAATGCGATGGGCATATATGCCAGAAGTAATTTAGTCCAATGTTTTTGCTTTTTTTGTTGTATAGTGATTCTTTAAAAAAAATCTGTTCCTACAAGGAATTCTGCATTATTCAAATTGCACTGGATTGTTTTCATCGAAGAAACCTGTTCATAAAAATAATTACCTCTTAAACTCCACAATTGAAAATTATTCAGTAACTCCCAGTATATTGGATGTAATGAGTCATAGTTTTATATTTAGACTAGGTTGCTACTGTGACTTTTCAGGGCCATTCTTAACAGTCTTACAGCTAGTTAGTCAATTATTTCACACGTATATCATATGCCAACATATTATAACTGTCAATGCATCACCAGTCATTGAGCTGTGCATTCCATTCTTTACTAGTGCAGAGCTAATAGCTAATGCAGAGCATAATGATTAAATTTGTAGATCTTGAATAGAAAGCACTGTTAATTGGATTGAGGTGTTTTAGAGTATGAATCACTTTGTTATTACTATCCTTCATTAATCAGGGAGTACCGCAGGACAGAGGGTGAAGTGGAAAGTGTGTGGGTGTAGAGGAAGAAAACTGCCAAAGCAGTATAGCTGCCGCTTCATTACTGCAGAAAAATAAGGCGATTTAGATATTCAGGCATTCTTTACTCCCAATGTTTCTGATTATTTTTCTGTCATTTCTAGTTCTGTGTCATTTTATAATGTTGCACTTATATATGTTGTAGCACGACCTGTCAGAGTTGACATTGCCAGCAAAATGTTGTGAGTCTATAGTGAAGGAATAGTATTAATTACATTGTAAGTATATCTTACCACTTTTACACTCAACTTTTTACTATTGTGTCTCACTTGATTTAAAGGTTACTGGTGCTGTGATTAAGTAATGTTTTAATGAAACAGCATGAAACTTGCAAAACACCTTCGGAGAGCTTGGATACAACAGTGCAATTAAATCATGGAGGCAGTCATGCCTTATGTGTAATTCTGTAGGTATCTCAGCAAGCTTCTCAAGATAAATGTAATTATAAATGGTTAAAAAAATATGATTCCTTTGGAACAGTACAAAAAAGGGCAAACACATATCTGTGATCTGATCTCATACACATGTCTCTCACACATTCATCCGTCAATATATATACTATATACTTAGTACAGGATTACCTGTCACTTACATATATATATATATATATATATATATATATACACTATAAGTTATATGTGCCATAATAAAGACAATATATTCTGTAAAATTTTAGATACAGTAGGACTGTGATGTCCCAATTGTTCCGATCCTCCTGTGTGCCACGCCGCCACATTTACCTAGTGTTTCTAGTTGTGTTAATTGAGTCTGTGTATTTAAGTGAGTTTCTGTGCGTGATTCCCCAGTCCGGTCATTAACGTCATAACGTCGCTTCTGCCTGTTCCGTGCTCCCAAGTGTGTTTTACCGGAATAAACCCCGTGTTCACCCGACTCCCTGGACTCTTGCTCCTGTTTCCCAGCTCTGTGCCTGCTAGTCATGACAAGGATGATGTACACTACATATTTACCACAAGACTGGTCCCAGATTATGTCATTTTGACAGTGGCAGTCACTTGTGCCTATCTATGAGATTTAAAGAATTTAGAAAACTGATGACATATGTTTTAGCTTCTTATTCTTAATTATATGTTCCTGTACTTTTATCCAGTTATGCACCTGGTAGTTCAGATTCTAGAAAGCACAGGGGATAAAATAGAGGGTACCCCAGACAGCAATCCAGCCCCAAAGAGGCAGGTCCTAATCTAAGAGAAATTCAGTGTTTCTTTCTGTATAAATAACACAGTTTCTGTTAGATATAATACAGTGCTACTTAACATGTTCATGAATGTTGTCTTTCAAAATGCAATCACTTCAGTTTAACTGTCTGACCTTCCTTAGAGCTGTCTGAAATTAATGTGTAGTCGTATCTTATATAACCCTATCTAAATATGTCTGGAAGGCCATTTATTCGTATATCACTCAGAAAATTCTGGTTATCTACATTTTTATTTACATATTTATACTGTAATGTGTCATGCGGTGTTTCATTCTAAAGTGTTTGTGTTGCAAGATAAACCAAAATGATCACTCACATTCACAAAAGAGAAAATTTAACAAGATATGATGATATGGCATCTTCATTCAATTTGCTCTCACTCCATTAAGTTTAGGCTGCTCTGAGCCAACCTCACGGTCTGCATTATAAAGCTCTTTTCACAAAACTTCTGCCTGTCAGTTTACAGTTACCGTACAGAAACCACTTGTAAAGACCAAATACTGATATTAAAATTGACTCCTATTAGAACATCATTCCCTGCAATAGAATAAAAATCGAGAAAAGACTCAAAGACTCAAAAGAGTCAAACTACAGCATGTGTCTGTGACTGTGGGAGGGGGGCGGATTCCCATGTGACCACAAGGAGAAACACTTCGATATACACACATTCAGGGCGGTAAGTGGACCCCTTGGAGATGTGCGGACGCTGTGCTGCCTACCACACCTGAAATACCCACCATAACTTTGCAATCCGGTGCAAAGCTTAAAAACTCAATCTGTAAAGATAATGGTGATGTTAAACTTAATTTGGAAAGAACAACAAATGTAGACTATCCTACCATGTAGAATACCATGGAATATCTATCTATCTATCTATCTATCTATCTATCTATCAATCATCCACCTATTTTGCCGTAATCAGATGGATGACTGTTAGGTACAGCAGTAAATTTTAATGGAAGGTTGCCGGTTAACAAGTACCTGTAGCAGGAGAGTGACCAGCTGCCAGGATGCCAGGCACTGGGAAATGGTCTATCCGTGTCATCTATGGGCTTGAAGTTTGACTCATTCTTTAACTATACCATTAAAAAATCCTAGATTAAATACTTAACAAAACTAAGTGGATTGTTTCCCAATGTATAATATTTTAATGATTGAAATAATTATTATGAATTTAAGTGATTCCTACAACTAGGTTCGTGATTCAGATACGGAGCAATCCCACCTAGGTGGATTCAAAGGTCTCCTGTGAACTGTCGCTGCATACCCAACTTTCTGTCTGCAGAATGAATGATGAAAGCATCGCGCAAGAGCCGAGTCTGACCTCAGCTCAGCAACGCAGACGTGTCTTTCTAGCACTTATCTACATGCAGGTCTTACACAGCATCACCAACAAGTCAAAAGCTCAGCTGTTGGTCACCAAACTCGGGAAAATATATCACATTGTTTCAGATACGAGACACTTAATGCAAAACAGTGTTTTGTTCCTGGCAACCTGGCATTGGTAGTTTTCAGGCATTAATGATACTCTGCGAAAGTGTTTGATAGCAAGGCAAATCAAGCTGGGATGAAAATGACTGCACTGTATGTGGCATTGTTCTCACCATTAATCTGCACACTGAGCCTTTGCTATGGGGCACCGATCTTCCTTCAGCTCTTGTTATCTCTACCCAGCTGATACAAACTTTGAAACCTGACCATTTTTATCATTAAAAATATCCATAATCACTCACTTTCTTGCTCTCTCTCTGTATATATGTCATAGATAGCAGTGTTACTGCAATATATCATATAAAGCAATTACAGTCCACCAAATTAGAGAGGTAAACAATGGAATTTAGGACTTTAGATAGATGTCAGATTTCCACCTAAACAATAAACACAGAGCATATATGTAAAATATTTAGATATATATATATAAATATATATAATATATATAAAATAATCTATGACCTCAAATGTTTCCTATTCCTGACATTCTGATCTGTTACTGTATTCTAAATTAATACCAGGTTAATTAGTAGGTGAATAAATCTAGAGTTAAACTTTTTGTGGTTTGAATTTCCTGCTTATTATTTGTTACTGATGTTGATGTTTGATAACAATGCTGCTTTTGTATGGGCAACTCTGTAATCATAATGATGTTAATAATAATAATGTTAATAATTTTATTATGCGGTGCATGTAAGCATATATGCAAAGGGTCTATTTTTCTGCCATGTTCATGCTTTTGCCATATGTTCCTATCTAGATGGGTTATGATATGACACCCTGGAACGCATCGCGTACAGGAACTATTTTGCCTGTTAATTCAACCGATTCAGTTGTGTATTGAATTCTGCACGTACTACCCCATTAGAAAACTAAAGTGATGTAAGATGATAATGTTTATCATTGCATCCAAAATGCAATTAATCGATATAGTAGAGTAATATTGATAAATGTGGCATAGGCTCCTGCCAACCTTCACGTACAGTATAGTCGGTTAAATACACAGACCCCTCCTCTTTTTTTTTTTTACCTTATCTCTTCCTCCGCCTCCGTACCATTCCGATGCAAAGAAGAGAGACGCATCGGTGGGAGGCGGGATCCCGGTCTCAGCGAGCCGTCGGGGAATACCCAGACCCCCGAAAGCCTGCTCCCCGTCCGGTAGCGCTGGCCTCCTCCCGCTTACGGAGTGAAAATGCATTTCACTGAGATACCCTAGATGTAAAAAGCTGTCGCGTTTGTTTTATTATTCCTCTATTAGTATTACATGTATATTTTCTTCATTTACTGGACGTTTTAATAACCATTGAATGGGGATTTCGCTTGATCTTTATTATAATTGTATCGCCGTGATACCTAACGGATTTTAATTATCGTACGCGTTTTGGGTGATGATGATTTGGGGTTTTGCTGGTAGTTTCGTTCCTGCTGTAAATGGACTGCTAAAGGTGCCATGCCTCGAAGGTACTTAAATTCGCACCTGCACTCCAGCGCCTAAACACTTTGGATTTACAAGTGGATTCTCATTTTTCCGTATTCCTTTTGTTTTCAAGTGAGCCGATACTAATGGAAAATTATTCAACTATTCAATGTAAGTAAAAGTCTCAAATGCAAGTTTGGGAATTTGACGTTTTTCTTGCATGACAGTTTTATATGAGGACAGGCGGTATTTGGCACCTGCGGTTCGCGTCTATCGGTCGCTTCACCAGATACAATGCAAACGTATGCAAAAGTCAAGTGTAAAATTACGTTGCTAGGTGTTGTGAAGTGGGACTGATAATCAGCAACATTGTTCTGTTATTTTACCACAGAAATAGTATTAGTGCAATTATACTGTTATCTTGATTAAAAAAAACTGATACGATGACGTTGTTATAGTTGCTGATGGACTGTATAGAAGCTGCCGCTATTCTTCATGAATTACCCTTAAAGTGCATTTAACACTGTTATTTCAAAGTGTATATTTAAAAAGATCATTCAAATAGTGTTTATTGGTGTTTACTGGGAGTTTTCATACCTAGGGTCGGTTTTATTGCACTGCACGCCTTTTGTAATGCCATCAATATAGACCCAGCTAATTCTCAATACTGGCATTAATTCTTCAGTGCGGCGTAATCACATTGGGTTTATAGTTTGACGCAGTGAAGTGTACGATATCACTGTAGTACTATCCATTGATAAAAGAGTTATTGGCACAGAGTGTAGAGATCATTTGCGAATGCTTTCTGTTTCATTTGTGCCAGCTATTTTATGGTCTTTATAGGATAACTCACCTGAAGTGTAATAGTAAGGGGGTTTATTTTGTCCGGGCTTAAGTTTAAAATCATGGTTATGAGTTGTGACTCATCAGTGTTCCATGAAAGCCCTGAACTAAAGCGTGCTGTTTCAGAGACAAAGTAAACAAACAAATACAGAGATTAGATTCGGGCTGCTTTATGCGGAGTCTGTAGATGGGGTTTTTCTTTGGGTCCAGTTTCCTCCAACAATCCAAGGGTTTGCTGTCCAGGTTAACTAAAGATTATAAATCGCCTGTAGCACTCGCTTGAACAACGTCCTGTCCAGAGCAGAAGATGCCTCTATCCTTCCTGGTGCATGCTCCTGATAACCTTGATCCTGCTGGGATAGGAGGCTATTACAGATGAATAGTTAAAGGATGCAATCTGTTGTTACTCATCTGAGAAACATGCTTTTAAAAAGCAGAAAAGTGCTTGGTTTATCCTTGTATTGCAGTGTGCATAAGGTGCTGGTAAGCTGCCCAGATGGTATAAAAACTCTTCTCTTGGACCATAGCCACATGCTACGAAGTGTGATCCTGGTCACTGTGCCTCTCGACGTTCTGATAATCAAATGCCGTCACTCTGCCTCTGTTTTAGTCAAGGAAGTGATCATTTTACAATGTCATGCAACACAGACACCTCATCTGCTTTTATCTCATTGCTGCAGAAAAAGACACATGCTGTCTTGCCTGGCTTACATTCACCTCTAAGCACCTGTTATACTACACTGTCTACTACTGTCTTTTCTGTTTAGGATGTCTTCCTGCACACAAATGTGTCGTTAAATCCATTTGTTGGTGACAAAGATTTCAGTTTGTTCTCTGCTGCATCATGTTACATTCCTGAAGGAGTTTTCACTTTTATTTTTTAAATTTGAAACTCGCTTGCAGTTAAGATGATCATACAAGGCCGGCGTTTGAAATCCTAACTTCTCAGTTAACACCCTCCAAATGTTAGCCAAATGGCAAGCATAGGACTTACATATTCTCATTCTTGCAGCTCAGGCATTTTGCCAAGGTAATTGGGTTGTCACATATCATTGGAGACACTTCACTTTGCTGTGTAGTTTGTTTTGAGATAAATTGAGAGGAATGAATATTATAATGCACCGTGCTTTGCAGGAAATTGTATAGTGATTAATTTAGGATAGTTTTTTTTTTTTAGAATGTGTCAGGGTTCCTTCCCAGGAAGGATTACTGCTGTGAAACCCTTGATTAACTTCCGGGAGTTCTGAGAGTGCAAAACATATAATGAGAGCATGTGCTGTAAATTTGGCCTGCGATGGGTTGGTGCCCCATCCTGGGTTCTTCCCTGCCTTGTGTCTGGATAGGCTCCGGAGCCCCGTGACCCTGAATAGGATAAGCGGTTTCAGAAAATGGATGGATGGATCGACAGATGTAAATTTGGGAAATATACATCACACTTCATCTCGCATCAAAGCACAGATGTAGCAGGCTGCGGCAACGCCCAGACAGACCACACCCTGCCATGCCTGAATATTAGACACACTTCTTGTTATTGTTATTAGTCAGATACAAGGTACACAGTCCGACAACAATGTGCGTAGAAAAGAAAGGTGTTCTATAAACTAATACTATGTTTGTATGTAAGTATGTATGTATATAAGAGCTAATTTAGCAGTATCTAATTTGGCGATTTTCGATTTGGCAGTTGATGAACGTAGCAGGGATTCGGATCTGTTATGTTTCGTGTTGCTCGCTTGTATTTTTTTGACCCAGAGTCTTGGATTATGGTTTGGCACCTGCCTGTCTCACATTGTAAATCATTAGACCTCAGAACACCAACATAATAACATGGTATTTCAGCAAG
Source organism: Mormyrops attenuatus (assembly GCA_026777985.1). Lineage (NCBI taxonomy): Eukaryota > Metazoa > Chordata > Actinopteri > Osteoglossiformes > Mormyridae > Mormyrops > Mormyrops attenuatus. The sequence continues at coordinate 23,464,697 of JAODKC010000036.1, forward strand.
TATGGATGGAAAGGTGAGGCGGGCAGTAACGTTTTTTCCATTTTGAAGAGTATGCTGCAGTTGAAAACAGGAGTTGTGGTAAGAAATATTGTAGTATTGGAGTTACCACCCAGTTAACAATTCTGCTTTTCCCCCCAACCACTTATGTAGTATACAGTAACTATACATCCATCTCCTACCCACTTATCCTAATCAATATCAAATATGTGTCTTTCACCTCTATTGGACTTCTTTGTGATAAAAAAAACAGCAGAGAGGTGCTGTTATTTAGCTGCCTTTTACATGTTTTGTGGAATTCTAATGCTATAGTTAAAAAATATCAGTTGAAGATTGACTTGTGCACTTATTATTGTTGTTGTTATTATTATATTGATTAAGTGAACATTTCTAGTCAAAACTACAGCAGGGTGTTTCACATGATGCTTGGTCTTTACAAAGCGCAAAATTCACCATCAATTGCCCATATTTTCCCAGTATTCACCACAACAGGGTGTCCTCCATAATGCTGTCTGTTTGTAGTGCACATTATTAAGGTTCATCATACTTATATCCAACTTTTGCCATTATTTCTTTCAATATAATAAACTTTTCCACTGGTTTTCTACCTCAGTTTTATTGTGAGATGAACCCAGTATAAAAATAGTTTCTTTCTGTCAACAATCCATCCACAATTTACATTTTTAGCCAACATAAAACATAAAAATAGTGGAAATCAGAGCAGGTTGAATACTGTTGCTTTGGCTGTCTCTCTGCATCGGCTTTGTAACCTGAACCGGTCTGTGCACACTCAGCACTGGGAAGAATAGCACGCAAGAGGCTTTGTTCTCCTCAGATCATCTTCCCAGGAATCAGGAATGTGATCCCTCTGCTAATTAAGCAGCTGAACCTGCAAATTTAATTGGCCAGGGGAGGGACAGGATCAGGTTACATGGTGCTTGACCAATTGTTCGGTTTATTTCAGTGGAAAGATTTGCATCTTTGACTCAGTCTTTAATTAATTCAGTTACTTAGTTCATTCAAATACTTCCAGTAAATGAGAAATTCTGGGAAAATGCAAGCACAAAAGTAAAACTCATAAGAGCATAACTAATCAATAACAAATAAACAGGTCTGCATGACAACAGTGTTTTCCCCGTCACATCCCCCCCCCCTTCTAATTCATACTCCTCCCACACCCCCATCCTCTGTCTCTAGCCCCCTATTTACATTAGGCTTGGGCGGTTTCTGCTTTTATATCATTTACTGTGGTATGCGGTATTTTCAAAAGCAAATTGGCATTTTCAAAAGCATCCCTATTCTAGTAACTTGGGGCATAGAGGAGGTCCCCCAAGAGAATTTCGCTGAAAGAAAATACTGCAGTATAGGGCTGTGCCAACCACTTACAGTATATGACCAAAATCTTAATATTTATGGATATTTTTTCCACAGATCAGCTGCGGTATGAATCGCACAGAAATACGCAAATAAAAAGAAGCGAATGTCAGAAATGTTACGCGATCCACAAGTATTTCAGGTGTAGAAATCGCTCCGTTTCCGTTACTAATAATAACTGAACGTACTGTGTTCGTTTAAAGTACAAAACATAGAATTAATGGACTAATAAGTATAAACCTAAACGATACCGACAGGTCCAATTAATACTGAAAAGAATGAGTAAAACATACTTTTCCTACAGCCCGTGCAACGTCACATTTGTACAGAACCCCTAAGAGGTCAGATAAACATCCTATTTTACCACCCTGACATCTAATAATTCCTCAAATAAGGTGCTGAATATTAAATTGCTAGTTGAGCAATATTTTTAAAATAATTTTCCAGTCCCACGCAATAATTTCGCGTTCTCTTGATATAGTTTTGAATTACTAATAATAACTGTATTGTGTCCGGTTAAAGTACAACACGTACAATAAATGGACTAATAAGTATTAACCTAAACAATAAAGATGTGTATAGTTAGGTGTGCTTTAAGCATTAAACTACAATACACACCATGTAACTTTTCTATGCGTGTTTTTATACGTATTTATTAATAATTGCACTCTGTCCATCACGTCAATGATTTTAAGCAAGACAGCTCTGCTACTGAGCGTGAAGTGCACACACAAACATTGAAATATTAATTAAAATTCACCCATAAAGAACTCTGGAAAACCAAGGGGTGTTGCTTACTTTAGTTGAAAGATATTACAGCCGGAAAACTGAATATAAAGGTAACTTTTCCGCATAGTTAGGGTTTAAACCCCAATCCACTTTAATGTACACCCCCCTAGTATTCTCGCTTAATGATGTATGCGGATCTATACTGAAATATTCCAGAAAGCGGGTCCGACTTTAAACCCAGCTGTCTTGCTTAAAGTCACTGGCATTGAATGGACACATCACAATTATTAATAGATACGTATAAAACATTATAATATATGGTCATATCGCCCAGCCCCACTGCAGTATACCCAAAGTATTACCATAAAACCTCCTAAGCGTACCCTAAACACAATCCCCACCTCTACAAAAACTTTATGAAAAGTCCAAGCCTGTGACTGTCAGTGTAATCAGGATCACCAGATTTACCCCTGTTCTTTCACCTGCCAGCACTGACTACGGCTGAGGCTAAGCGACACGGCTACATTCCCCCATGATAAATTTTGGTGACCGAATATGGTGATTGGAAAAAAGAAACATAATCCTTATTTTAGAATATTCAGAAAATCATCTCGCATTGCATTATACAATGTTCCTGGGAAGACTGAATGGTTTGACATGGTAATAAGATCCATCAAAGATGAAGTAGAATAAATAGAGTAATAAGGTCAAATAGAGTTATTCTGTTCACAAGGTCAAGCGTCTCCTGCGGTCGCCTTTCGATTGCTGCCGTGCAGCGCTGTTGCTTCAGTTTTGGTGCAATTTGTTTCAATATTAGGTGAGTTCCAGTTCATGACCAATGGAATGTGTCTGAGAAGTTTGAAAAATATCCGTCAAATACTTCTTGTGTATCGCACTAACGAGAAAGTGTCTGTGGCAGACCAGTCCCAACACCAGAATATGTTTTAATGTGTAATTACCATTTTAATTTTCACTGATGGCAGATTACACATGAAGGTATTTACATTTAGGTCAGAGGCTTACTTGCTTTCCCATTCCTCACCTGTAGTTGGCGTTAGGAGCAGTGATTCATTCAGCAAATGGGTCATATATTGATTTGTTCAGTCATTCAATACATGAGTTCCTTCAGCAGTAATTTGTTCTGTTACAAACACAATGTTTGCAGATTTTGACTATTTTCCTAATTCATTCTGAATTTTCAAACTTCTCCATAATTTTCCAACAGATTGGTTCCTTTGTGATACATACAGTTACTTCTTACATACACTTTTTTGTTTCATTTTATATAATAGTAGGGATTTTGTGTAAAACTTCAAAAGGGTATTACTGAAAAGAGTTTGACATTTCCAAATGCTAAGCACAGTTTCTATTTAAATCTACTCTAAATTAGGTTAATTGGCATCTCTATATGTTCCTGTACTATACGATGCATGATATGCATGTATAATATAAAATGCAATAATATAGTATTGCTCTTATTTATGAATTAATTAACCACAAACTTAGTCTTTGTTACACACGGATCTCATGTTCGTCTATCATTAATGAATTGTGACACATGTTTTGTCTCCAGCAATTACTTTATTTGTTACTATATCTGTTAATTCTGTAAACCTTTAACTAGGCCTACTGAAGGAACTACTGAGGGTCTACTAAGGAACAAGTAATGAATAACACAAGTGAAATACTGATCTCATGTTTGTTCATCATTAATGAATCGACATCATTTATCTCAAGTAGCTACTATATTTGTTCATAATTTGTATTTCAGTAGTAACTGAGTTATTACTAAGTATTTGTGCCCCTTAAGTCAAATGTTACCCTGCTTTGAGTACAACGTAGTTATGAGTATAGATGTTGAGGTGTTCTTCTTTTTAGCTAGTGACTCATTCTCAAAACCAGGTTTGTGGTCTCTGATGGATTTTGTAGGTTCCATTCAATTTTTCCTAAACACAAATACCTCTGACCTGTCATTTTTGTGATGACTTGGCTGCCAAGGGGTCTGACTTTTCCCTCTCATTTGTCCTTGTTCATCTTCTGTCTAGTGATTGTACCTTATCCAAGTACATGTTTCCATTACGCAAATCGTTGTGTTAAAATGGTTCCCAGCAAAATGTTTAGACTTAATTATTGTAAATTTCTGCTGGTCGCTTGGAGGCTTTCAGTTTTAGAAGCATGTCCGTTATAAGGCGCAGTTCAAACAGCAGGAAAGGTTCTCAGTGAGTTATATGTCGACCGGTACCTAGAGGGTCGCCAGTGCTGCTCCTCCGCTCAACGTCTGTCTGGAATTGGCATTTTTTTCTTTGTATTGTGTGGACTTTTTTATTCATGCATTCTTTGGCTTTTGATAGAAGAGTTTATGTGTCCTATGTTTCTTGATATTATCCCTATGTTTGCTACAACCCTCCTTTGGATAAGCAGTTATAGAAAATGGATGAAAGTGTATATGGTTCTGCCAATGTTTTGAATGATTTTACTATGCTTACTAAGTCAATGTAATTAGCAATTGTTAATTAGTCATAATGGAACTTCTTGTTTGTTGTGTATTTCACAGTTAAAATAGATGACAGATATATTTTTTGTGGGGGGGGGGGGGGAGGCGGCATTTAAAAGTCCTGGATGGACTCACAGTAATGGCATTGTTGTGTGGCAGAAATGATAATCCCTGTTTAGGTCTGGACTGTGATATTTGCCAGTTCCTCTGTGCAGAACTTTTCTGTCCCTGTAAAGCGGAGTGGGAATTATCTGCGTGTGACATTCAACATCTTCCCAAAACTTGGTCACTCTGTGAATTTCACTCCAGCTTTTAAATTCACTTCAGTGTTTCTTTATCTGTGTGCTGAGTCACAGTCCCGCTCAAAGGTGAACCTCTTTTGTAGATTTTTTTTTTCCCGCCCTGTCTTTTACCTGTTTTGAGCTTGGAGAATTTCCTCTTCTACCTGCACATGCATCCCAGTCTCTGACACAGTGCTGTCAGTTACATCACTAAATATAAGGATCATTCTCCCTGTGTCATGCGGTTTCCTCCTGTTTCCTCCTACAGTCCAAAGACATGCAGTCAGATTGACTGGCATCTCTCAACTGCCTGTTGTATGTCAGTGTGCCTGTGTATGAGCCCTGTTTTGGGCTAGCATCCCATCCAAGGTGCACCCCCACCTTGTGCCCTGAACTGCCCACCCCTCCCCTTCCCAACCCTACCCCCTGCGACCCTGTCGAGGGTACGTGGTTGCAAGATGAATGGAAGTGGTAAGGTGGTTTGGTGGTAAGCTCTGTCATGTGTTTACATAAGACATTTAGTCATATTTAATTCAAAGATCTACTTTTTTTGGTTGGTCACATGTCTTCAGAATCACCTGCGATATCTCTTTGCAAAGTGGGATTTTTAGTTGTGTTTTTTATGCAGAGCTCCTCCCTTAACTCCCTGTCAAACAATCGAATTGACTTGAATTGTCGGCCTTTTGCAGATGCCATCATGTTGTCGGTAGCTCCGTTTACCATGGCTTTCAAACGTGGCTCTTCAGTCTTGGCACTGCCCTCTCTTTGGTGGATCAGTGTGCTGCAGTTTATTCTGAGTCAATTGCCTGGTGGTTGTCAGTTTGACGTGCCATGATGTTTCTGTGGTCCTCAGGAGGTCAGGAGGCAGCAGCAAAGCCTGAAATAAAGCGGCAAAACTGACACCTCTCTCATGACTCGGCTAATGAGTCAAACATGCACAGATGCCTTTTAAGAAACGGCGATTTCTTTAGCTACCCTATGGGTGGACTGTGTACAAAATATGTTATGATTTCAGAATGATTCATGCAGTATAGATGCCAGTACTGTCAGGTTAGCACCTCATGGTCATTTCAGATATTTTCACAAACATAGTGCTGGAATACAGATCCGAAACAAACACATCACTATACAAATATACTGTTTTGGTTCATCAAAGGTTTGTGTGGCCTGCATAGATCAGTGGGGGAAAATCTCCCTTTCAGCTGAAACATTACACAGAAGTACAGAGAGGTGAACGCTTCATATAGGCTCTGTATGCATTATGAATATCAAATCAATGATGATCATACATAGTTTCTTTTTCAGACATTCATAAAATGTAAATTGCATCCTATATTCAGCAGGGCAATAAATATTTTTGCTGTTATATCTAGCCCTCCACCTCATAAAGAGGGCCTTAATACGTTTCAGATATTAATTTTAGGCAGAGTGAGTGTGTAGAATAGGAGCTGAACTGACCCGGTTGACCCTGCTTATTTATGCCCAGTTGTAGTTCTCCTATGGCTGTCTGACATCACCCATCAACAGCATCATACTGTACAAGGACATTGTCATCACGGTTTCACGGTACTGAGGAATGCTTCTTCTCCTATCATTCGTTTGCTGCAAGCACTACGCAATCCCTGGAAATAGAAAGATCCATGATGGGTGGTCTAGAGCCTGTTCCACATGCTAAGGGTTCACGGCAGGAAACAACCGTTGATGGGCGCCAGCCAATCACAGGGCAGACACACACCAGTCACTCACACAGTCACACCTATGGGCAATTTGGTGACACCAATTAGCCTCAGCATGTTTTTGGACTGGAAACTGGAGCACCCAGAGAAAACCCCACAGGAGGGAACATGCAAACTCCACACACATGGAGCCGTGGTGGAAACTCGAACCCTGGTCCCAGAGGTGTGAGGTGACTGCTAACTACCGTGCTACCATGCTACCCTGGAAATAAGACATGGATACCAAATGTAACATATTATGGTAGGAAATTTGTGTGGCTGTTGACCATAGAGCATGTGGCAATATGAACTGGACTGTGTGCCTGAGACAGTTTTCTGGTATGTTGCTTTGGGGAAAAAATGCATCTGATCTATAGGGAGAGTACTGAGAGTGATCGGTGTTGCAGTGACAGATAAACTCTATTGCATTATGGGAAATCGCAGAGTATTCAAACCCAAGTCCCACACGTGTGCTCTGATGTGTCCCCAGACAGCTCTGGTGTTCACTCGTAGATGACAGAGTTCATTTCTCCAGGTGTGGTAACGCACTGATGCACATCAACCGTGTGACATCTGAGAGCAGGGCTTCGCTTCCGCAGAACAAACCTGCAAATTATGAAATACAAATAGTTCTGGATGCGGTAGGGAGCTCTGTCACGAAACAGACCGAGAACTAGCAACCTCTGATAGGACAGAAACTTCTGTGTTTACAAAAATCTTTACAGTGTTTTGTGCACTCTGGGAAAAGCATGATATTGACATGGAAACGATTGTTCCAGGGGAGAGAATTAAACAGACCGAAGAATAAGGGCCATTTCATCTTGGACCAGACTTGCTTAAACTGCTTTTAATGTACTGCCCCAAAGGCAAAACCTTGATATAACATCCAAATAGCATGAGTCTAGGACAGAAACAACATATAATGTGCAGAATGTATTAATACAAAATAAACAGCGTATTTGTTTTTAGGGCAATATTTAGGGTATTTCATAAGTACATATGGCCATGGCTTTTGAGTTCTCTGCCACTATAAAAGCACTTCGGCTTTTATGAAGAGCCTTTTTTGCCTCTGAATGGTATTATTACAATAAAATGTCTTCTCCCTCAGGGTTCCATTATCTCAGTTATAGGAATGATTGGATGAGACTCAGCAGTCAGGTTAATGAAAATGCTACTGTTTGGAGACTGTATTTCGAGGTCATGTAAAAATAAAAACCCTACTCAAGGAGGCATCCTTTTTAAAATCTCTTTTGTTGCCAGTTAGCTGTTATCCCTATGAGTTTTTACATGCAGGCTGGTCTGCCGGGGCTGAGGTCTGGAGGACGGCTGTATGTAACCATAGTCAGTCTGTTATCTGGCTGGCTGCCTGGGTCATTTCATGTATAATTAATTGTAAAGATTTTAATGTTTTACACAGTATAAATATGTTACGACCTTGTGCAGTATCACGTGAATTAGAGTGTGATGTTTACATGCAGCAGAAAATGCCTGAAGGTGAAAGCTTTCAGGACCAAAACACAAGCCCCACCCTGCACCTTCAGACCATGTAGTAGGATGGTTATACACTGCACATCAGTGCTCCGGGGGGGGGGGGACACTGGGCATTATAATGAAATATGACGGAGCATGAATCACAACTAAAGCTTTATATGGCATGATGAACGAGCCCTGTGGATGCAAGGCCAATTTTAGATCTGTCACTGAATATACAGAAGTTTTGTGATAGCTTTTTACTATATTTATTCATGAAAGAAATGTTTCTGTCAGGGAAAACTTGAAAAGAATTGCATATACAACAGTGCATTCTCTGATATTTGCAAAATGCTGTATTATGAAAGCTTATAACAAAAGAATTAAGATAAAGCCTGGAAATAATTCCATTGCTCCTCTGCCATTGTTGGCATTTGCTTATGTATATCTGTGCGCATGAAGCTTTTTCAGCTGTTAGAGTATCTCGAACGTTTGACCAAAGGCTAGCACAGTTCCAGATTATGGAGGAAAGCCTGAACAGGGGAGTCAGAAAATATGTGATATGATGTGATATGATTTTTCGTTTGACATGATGCTTCCAAAATTAGAACCTCTCACGGTGGCCTAATTAGTCATTGACTTTGGTTGTTAATGCGATTATGGTCAGTGGCCGCTTGCATTAAAACTCCACCCTCAGGAAACCGTCCCTTTTAATGACATCATATCACAATTATTGAACAATTACTGATGTGGGTGTGTCAGCGCATTCTTTGAGCAAAAATCTCATTTTAATCCAATTAAAAGATATTCCCAACATACTTTATAGGGGCGTCAGCATAAGAAAACGTATGATGCCATCACCATTAGCACAGCTATGAAATTAATCACTTATACAGTAGCACAAGCATTATTTTATTTTTAAGGTTCACCATTTTTAAAGCTTATATTTAAAACATCTATACTTAAATAGTTCGTCCATCCATCCATCCATACATCCACACATCCATCCATCCATCCATCCATAACCGCTTGTCCTATTCAAGGTAGTGGGGGGTCCAGAGCCTATCCCAGAGGCGAGAGGCTCAAGGCAGGGAATAACCCAGGATGGGGCGCCAACCAGTCACAAGCCACACAGGACGTCTTATATAAAATAAATTACAAATAAAAACAAAGGCAGAAAGTACATATGTGTTCAGGATTTGTTCCACTTTATCATTTCATGTTGTCTTCTATTTATAATGTATGTTTCTTCCGTTAAAACCAGTGTGGTATTTTAAGACAGAGCTCTTATGGTCTGTTAATGGACATCTAGCATCATCCAATTCAATCCCTGGGGAGGAATAAGATCTGTCATTTTGTGTGTGTAGATGTGTGTGTTACTGTCTAATTGTCCTACATGTATAATGGTGCTGATTGGCTCAAAGTAACGCTGAACCAGCCAATACCAATCAGGAAGGACGCCACCCCTTAATAGGTCCTTTGAGGTGAACCTGTAAAGTTTTAATTATATTGTAGTTCAGTGTCTGGGTTTTTATGAGCCTGGAGGTGATGTATTATCGGTTTGTCATGCATGCCATTAAGATCAGGTTCTTTATTTAATTAGCAGCTTGTACAAAACTAGTGTTGCCTTTGTATATAGCAACTCAGAGGACATTTTTCCAAACCTGGGGATGAAAGTCTACATGGAATCGTGTATAAGCAGTAGCACTGTTGTCACATATCCCTAGGGTTGTGGATTTGATTTTTGTCCCAAACTCTCTGTGTGTCACTTATAAAATTGTGGGATGGTTCCCTAAGCTGGATTGGCATCCGGTTCAGGATACGCCCCACACTCAGTGTGACCCCGCAGTGCATACGTTTTTATGAAAGAGATCAAAGTACAATTCATTGAGTTGTACTGTGTAAATTTCATTCGGACTTTTAAACATCCTGTCCTTGTTGGATTCATAACATTCTGATCTTCTGTGTTTAAATCTGATGGAATAATTGTACCTTTGAAATACACAGCTTTCAGGTTCCATTGAATTCACACCGCACCCATGTATGTGACAAACTGAGTATGACACCCGTCTATATAAAAAAAGCACTGGTACCTACTACCTAAACAGAACCAACCATCGCCCACCACTGCAAGTACTTTCTGTCATTTTCATTCAATAACCATATCTTATTATGCAGTCAGAAATGTAATCCTTGTCTCAGAGAATGGGAGCCGGTAAGAGAAAACTCTTGTGTTTTCCTTGGTGAATTTCACGTGTGATACTTTAGCAAGTAGCTGGTGTAAGCTGGGGGAGGGCCAAGGCGATCCATGGGTGGAAGTAGGAAACAAGCACATTCATTTGCTGTACCTGTGCTTCATGACTAGTCATACTGCGTAAATTCAGATCCAGAGCTCACACCAAGGCCTGAGCCTGTACCTCACATCCGGAAGAATGCCCCCTCCCCAGTTTTGTTAAACCCACCTCCATACCAGAACCTTAACTAACTTCCTTTCTTTGGTCACATGGTTAAATTGGCCCTCCACGTGTTATACCTTACTATCTCTGCCTGCCATTTCACCTATTAAGATTGATGAAGAAAAGATCTGCTTGTTGATGTAATCCTGCATATATTATTCATTATTGATTGAGGTCAGAGGGAAATAAATAGGGATTGACTTTATATGAGTCAGTAATGAAGTCATTATACAGGGTAAGTCAAATCACGAGAAAAGGTAGAGCTGTCTTGCGGTTGCGTAAAGGGACACATTACAAGCCTGCCATCGAAATGGACTTACTAGGACCTGCACAGGTTGGGGGGGATTTCACAGAAGTTTTGGGGATGTCATAAATAACATGCCTCTATTATCCATCTTCTTAGCGACTCTTAGAGACCACTTTTATAGAGTGTTACAGAATCGATATCATGGATGACAGATTTAATTGCTTGGGAGTGAATCACTGTAAAAGTCTTGTCTTTGTTAAAATATCGACAATGATATATTGACAGCATCCATTTGTCTTCTGTGGTCCTGGTCAGGGTCTTCCTGAATCAGTCCCAGGCAGGACAGGGCACTTAGCTGGGGGACACCCTGGACGGGATGGCAGTCCATCACAGGGCACAGGGCAGGGGACAGCCTGGATGGATGGCTGTCCATCACAGGGCACAGGGCAGGGGACACCCTGGACGGGATGGCAGTCCATCACAGGGCACAGGGCAGGGGACACCCTGGATGGGATGGCGGTCCATCACAGGGCACAGGGCAGGGGACACCCTGGACGGGATGGCGGTCCATCACAGGGCACAGGGCAGGGGACACCCTGGATGGATAGCGGTCCATCACAGGGCACAGGGCAGGGGACACCCTGGACGGATGGCGGTCCATCACAGGGCACAGGGCAGGGGACAGCCTGTACGGGATAGTAGTCCATCACAGGGCACAGGGCAGGGGACACCCTGGACAGACCACATTTAAAAGGTTGAATTCTCTTCCTTTTCCAGTTAATACTTGAGGAAGTACAAATGATAGTTCTGAAGTTTTGACAGGAAGCCCAACATTTTACTCGCTCTTGTTGTGTTCTGCATGGTTTTCTTTGAGATGATTCTGCAGGTGTTACAGTGAACTGACCGTCTGGTTAAAAAATAAGTTACTAACGTAGATCATGCCTTCATTTCAGCATATGCTTAACTTTGAATCAAAAATAATCCTCATGAAGTCTTCCAGCGCAGAAAAAAAGTTAAAAACTGACTCTACATGTTTCATTTTGTGTTTTTTGTCATAGTACAGGGTTTTGACTTGTACAACTTTTCATGTGTTACGTTTTCTTAATTGTCGAATGGCTTAACAATTGCTAGGAAACAGTCTCTATGATTCCTTTAAGTTGGTTTGTGATTATGTAAAGAAGATGTAACATTTGCTAGATTTCTTCACCCTGTTCCATTATATAAATCTCTGGTGGTTACACATATAGTTTCCATATTCGATCTGACCATTTTGTTTCTGTATGCTGTGTAGCGAGTCATTCATTATTTATAATAATTTAATTTTAGTGTGCTTAAATTGCCGGGCATTTATTTAAAAGTTCAACCTAGAAATTGATCCACGAAGAACCAGTTTGAGTTTTGTTCAGAATTGCCAATGAGCAGCACAAGTTACATAAATGGAGCTGAATTACTGATGAGGAAAAGAGGACGTGGAAAAAACACAGACATCAGAATCACACTGCCAGAGCAAGATCAGGATAACAGAACATTTAACAGCAAATATTAAACATTTATGTTATGGATTCTTAATAATTCAATGGATTACATATAATATTAATACACCTAGCCCTACTCCCAGGCTTAATAAGGGTACAAGAATGATTTTGGAAATTGCCTATGCAGTTGTTGTAAAGATGGTAATGACATGAATGATGTTCACATCCAGGATAACTAAAGCCAGGATTTCTGCCATTCTTACAATGTGGGTTTTCTCAAATGAAGTATATGTTTTCAGTTTATGAAAGAACAATGCTGTAATTTTACTTCTAAAAACCATAGGAATAATGGTGTATAAATAAGGAAGGCTAGATTTATGAAGCAGAACACCAAAAAAGCATAATGAAAAAATGGGGAGGGGGAATGCAGAAATACAGTGAGTAATTGCAGTGTGTAATTATGCAAAGGAGAAGTGCCTCAAACTAGGTAGCGTGAAGGTCAGAATGTTAAAGAGCTCTGTTTGCTGTCTCTGGTAACTGGACTTTTATGGATAATTCTCATGGTTGCCCTTTCCATCCATCGATCAAACCTTCCATCCATCCATTTGTATAGGGAGGAGTTAGCGCCCATTTCATTGTTTTCAAAAGTACAAGGCCTCTGCACAGCCTATACACCCTGGGCGGGATTCCAGTATGGAAGGTCAGTGGCAAAATGGGAAATGGGGGAAAAATTCAAAAGAAACAGTTATGAAATATCTAGGGCCAGACTGACACTGAGAGGTTTAATGTCAAAAAGCCTAAAGCTGTAGCACTTATGACATAGACTGATTTCTCTAGGGCCATTAGGCCCTTAGGGTATGTGTGCAGAAATGAATCTTAAATGAGCTATTAAGAAAGTTGTCTGTTAGATTGTCAGCCAATCAGAACCCAGAAAACGTGGCATAATTCAGCTGTATTTAAACACTCATTGACATGGACATTTAATATTTGCCATCAGTCATTGTGATATAGGAATCCGCGAACACATGCTCTCACCTTCTCTGTTCCTTATAAATATGTGGCAGTTATGTTGCAAATTTTAAAATTTAGCTTATCGTCATCCATACCTCAGATGTCCACTTCTTGTGTTGTTTGTTGGCCTGTTATTCTGCACTCTTGACAGGGGTTTCTTTGCAGCGATTCCTCCATTTATGCCCGCTTCACTGCTTCTCCTCTGAAAGGTTCACACTGAGACATCTGCACTTCTAACAGCACCTACCTGAGCTTTCATTTCACGTCTGGTTAATCACCGGTCTTTCGATTTGAATGAGGTCACAGTTTATCCTATCTGACCTTGTTTGGTCCTTGTGGGTGTCGGTTTATTCAAATCATTTGGTGGGTTTGGCCACGGCAGCTACAGACGCTTGCAAATATCTTGCACTTTGTCTTCAAGGATGACATGCTTTTCTAGAAGTAACTGCAGATTGATTATATGTTGCCATTTTCTGCCATGTTGCATTCAGGAATGACAAACATATGCCTTAAAAACCTATATTTATAGTAATCTTGAACCCTCACCCGTTATCAGTAATTTGTGCCAAAAGCTTAATAAAAAATAAGTTAATTTAGCGGCATGCTAGGCAACTCAGAGAACTGCTAATAAAGTCGCTTTTACACTTAGGCCAGTGTTGCAGGCTTTCGACTGACTCTGGATTCAGACTGAAATCACACTGCTTTGTGTGACCATGCCATTGACGTGGTTTCAGGCAGATGTACTCAGATACAGTATTTGTCTGGTCTCTCCGCAGTTATTCACTTACTGGTAAAGAAGGCTTGATGGGATACAGGCAATCCCCAGGTTATGAATGAGATCCATTCCATAAGTCTTTCTTTAAGTTGAACTTGTAGGTAAGTCAGAAAAATAATAATACAGTAAATGTAATAATAAAAGTAACTGCATACAGTACTGTAATGTACCCTGAGCTGATGAAATGCTGACCATCTCAAAGTTATGTGTGCATGCGTTCGTTATTACAAACCATTGTATTTAACCCAATTTTTTTATTTAATAGGCTTTAGGCGGTCTGTTCATAAGTACCAGTGTTTTGGAAGCTGGACATTATTAACCTGGAGACTTGTCTGTATTTCCTTCTAATTCTGTTCTTCTTTGTGATTATTTGTTTGTTCAAATGCATCTATCTGAATTTCTTATTCACTTGTTTAAATATCAGTTACAGTGCCCTCCATATGTTTGGGGCAAAGACACATTTGTCCTTGATTTGCCCCTGTGCTTTGCGGTTTTAAATTCCAAATCAAACAGTCCACATGTAATTGAAGTGCAAGAGGTATGTTCTAACCTAGGTGTCTTTTTTATTAGAATATTTCAGAAGCCTTACAGACTATGTACTGGACATTCATATCAGAATCTGATGATTAGCGAAACAGTTGCCAGTCTGTGCCTCACTTAAAACATTTGAGGTAATGCAATGTGCTATGCTTCGCATATAAATTTTATTACTTCCTCACAGTTTGTTGGTTCATTTGCAAACAGACCAAAAGATAATTTAATCAGCACCAAAGGGTGCCCACACCACTCATGTTTTACACATGTAAATTACATTTTGTCTCAGTAAATCAGATTTTATTGCCTGCACTAACAGGTTACATTTACACATACCAGCAGAGGTCTATCTCTAAGTCCTGGGTCTCTTAAAATGACACGGGAACAAGGAAATGTAGGTCCCTCCATTGATCTGGTCTAGACAGTTAGTTAGTTGTCTGGTGAAAGTATAGCAATGGTTTATTATTGAATGTCAGGTAAGCTGTAGAATAGACCTATTGTAAAAATGTCTGCCAGTGTCAGTAAGTAAGGGAAACCGAAACTTTCATGTAAGTACAGTAATTACAGTGTGCTTGAATGTGGACTCCCTACTGTCCTGCCCCTCTTTTTCACATACATCTTATTAAAAGTACAACACATGTCATTTATTAAAATGTGTGTTACATGCATAAGCATATAACAGTTGAGTTCGAAATAAAAATTACATTGGTAATTTATAGTTTTACAAATATCTGTCCATCTTGTACATGCATATCCTGATCAGGGTTGTAGGATGTTACAAAATAATAAATTGTATCCCAAACAATCATGCAGTGGTAACTAAAAATAAAACATTGATTACTTATTACAAAGTTTGTAACAGATTAGTTTTCATTTATGTAATAAAGGAAACAACTTGAAAATGTTGGGCCTTAACACAGCTACTTTGTAGGCTATACAGTAAATGGTTTTTATGTGAAATAAAAGGTGGTTTCACCCCCTTTGTTATCAGTACAAATGCTTATTTGAAACAGAAAAAGCTTCAGGTTCTCCAGATGAGGTGCCATGTCCGTTGGTGTCGCTCTCTAAATCCATAATCTATGTTTTACCTCACAGTTTGATGATAGGTTGTAAGATAGCTTTAAGTTTTTATCATCTTTTGTTTTTCAGGAAGTGAATACTGAAGATGCTAAATTCCAGTCACTGTATATACTGAATCCTGAACAAGAGCTTATGCAGAAATACTGTATGGATTATATCTCCGCAGTGACACGTCTACTGTACTGTATTATTCAAAAGTTCAACCCTTTTATGAAGATAATGACAATTCTTTCTTCTGAATCCAAGACCCCAGTGGCTGTGAATAAATTACCAGGTTCAGGTTCCTTTCACGCTCAAGGGAAGGTGAAAGCTGGAGATGCGCTGTATAGTTCTTGCTTTATTCAACCGATCATTCGTTTGAGTTTGTTTCTTCTTAATTGTGTACTGACACAAATGTGGAAAGACATTTCAACTCCCATCAACGACATGTACATGCAAACATATTTTAAATAAATAGCTGTAATAGCGATAAACAGCACAGTTCAGGTATTTTAATCTGTGGAGAATTCCAGCAGCAGCTACAGACTGGGCTGTTTAGCCCATTGTGTGGACAGAAATTGGAGAGCCTTCCCTCATATCTCATTATGCTTTTACCAAGTTCACCAGCGGGTTTTTGAAAGTAGGCCAGGTCCCCAGGGCCTCATTCACACATAGGTACAATGTATCAGTCAGGGCTGCCTTCTGCTGAGCCTGCAAATCTATTTATAGATGCATTCGCACAAGTTACTACATGGACTGGGCACTAAACATGTGTTTCGCACAGAACTAGCTACTTAGCTTCGTTTCCACAAACCTATCCAGGTATCTCCCCACTTTACCAAGATTTGCTTTATGCTGCTTCGCTTTTATGAAAGACTTACATTAGCACCTGTTTTGGCTAACCAAAAGAAATCCGAAGAGAATTTCCGCTTTTACGAAAAAAGCCAAAAAGCGAAAATAGAGTTTAGCATTTCTTAGTCAGTGAGCCAATTCGAGATGTATAGGCATAAGGACGTTTCGGTCAATGACTGCCCACATATATGATGGTGGTCCCATAACATTATAATGGAGCTGAAAAATTCCTATCGCCTGGCTGTCGTAGCCGTCGTAAGGTTATAGGGCAACGCATTACTCATGTATTTGTGGTGATGGCACATACAATTATGTACATCAGTGATTCCCAACCCAGTCCTCGGGGAACCCCAGTCCACGTTTTTGCTCCCTCCCAGCTCTCAGCCAATCAGGAACACCGAATACCTGGTACAGGTGCGCTGGGAGCTGAGAAGAAGCAAAAACGTGGACTGTCCGGGGTTCCCCGAGGACTGGGTTGGGAATCACTGATGTACAGTACATAATACTTGATAATGATAAGAAACAACTGTGTTACTGCTATATATGTTCAGTATACTGTACTTTTTACCATTATTTAGGCTATCGCCATATATCCTAGATCTGGAGGTTTGTGTAAGTGCACTGTATGATTTTCCAAAAAAGGCAAAATCACCCAATGACGCATTTCTCAGAACGTATCCCTGTCATTAAGTGACGCATGACTCTATTGATTCTGGTAAGCGAAACTACACCAATGCATAATTTTTCTTTATATAGGCTGTGTATTAATCACATCATTCCTGCATCTACTATATGTTCGGATTATTTTAGGTTATATGTTATTAGGTATAATTTCATAGGTTGTTTTTCCAATCTGGGAACGCTCAAAAAATTTCCCATGTAAATTAATGGTAATTGCTTCTTTGATTTACACTGTTTTGCCTTATGAAAGGTGACACAGCAGCACTGTACTTCCGTGAAGGGGAGGATACCTGTATAAGCTGGTGCTGTGTGTACATGCTTGTTTGTGAAGCTATACCCATCGTCTTAGTTATACTGAGGATGCATGTAAGTTAGGAATTTTTGGGTCATAATGACTTGCATTCTTTGATTCGTGTGTGTGAAATCCACAGGGCAAACTAATAAATATATGAATAAATTGCTTTTAAAATGTGCAGGTCCCCCTATGCTGGTAGCAGAGGTGGAAAGTTCAGGTCCAGAAAGTAAAAATCCAGCTTCAACCAGCCAGCTGAGTATACAGAGTCACAGTTACAGATTATACACTTGGTTGGTTGAAATGGAATCTGGTCTGGATTTTTACTTTCTGGACCTGAAATTTCCACCTCTGGCTGGTAGTATATATTTCTGTGCAAAAATATGAATATGCCATTTTTGTTCCTTGTTGATTTCCATGCTTAACATTTTTATCTCTGTTCTACTACTTCTTCCTTAAAAAGCTCCTTGGAGCCAACGTAGCGTATAAGGAGTTACAGGAATCAGATGTTACTTAAGCGCCTGCAGAAAAGCAAAAGAATAGACACACTGTCAAGGTAAAATCAAAGTCGTTGTTGAACGCACCAGGGCCGTATCTGTTCTCCTCTGGAAGCATGTTAGTGTTAGGGGCAGGGCACAGTGTAGGTGTTATCCCATGTGCTTCCTGCAGAAGATGCCAGCAAAGACTGCTGCTGTTTTAGTCACCTGCTGTGAGGGCTAGCCTGAATTCTGAGTGGTTTCTGTCTTTGTGGGGAGACTGTGTGCTGCACTGGAGAATGTTTGTTTAAAGAATGCTTTCTTTAAAGAAGATTAAAATGAGATTAAATCGGTGCATTCAAAATCTGAAATCTTTCATCCATGCTATACGATAGATGTTTTTGCTAAATGACAGCACTATTTTTGAATTGTTAGTTTGGGTGAAATGATGCATTAACTGTCTGATGAAAGTTTTATTTATTTATTTATTTATTATTTTTCACCATCTCCAAAAAGATAACCCTCCCCACCCCTCACCTTCCTTCAGGATAAATTCCAGAAAATTCTGATACAATAACGAGATGTGATATCCGAGGGATATTGGTAAGTGTGCTTCCAGATTTTATTTTTTTTCACTGGAATTTTATTTGGCTCATCTCTGCAAAACCGAGAGCTTGAGCAGTCCAGCATAACAAGCATTTGCTGATATTTACACGGAGTGAAACAACTTGTCTAGTTTGTGTGGCTGACTTGGGTACTAACCTGTGACTAAGCAAAGCTAGTGCAGTCATTTATTATTCATTGTTTTCACTTTTAAAGCAAATATACAATACATGGTTCAATATCCGGTGGTGTCTTCTGTGGCTGAAAGTAACAGATTTAAAAAGTCCCAGAATTCCAAGTACACGTCACCATTGTGGTCACATGACCCAGCTCTGATGGTATTCAGTATAATATATGCTTAAGTAACCAGAGTCCTGTGCTGCACAGGTAGTATCTGCGTGACACTTGCACTCTGTGTATCTTGACATGCTTCATGGCAACATAGCATGTCCTACTGAAGCCTTCTACATATATAAATATATATTCACAGATACAGCATAGGATAATTTTACAAGAGCCGCTTTCTGGAGGAACATTTCAGGCCTCTGTTTTTTAAGGGAACATTTTTTTTTTAGGATGGAGGTGGCATCTTCGGCGATATTTAGCCATTTCATAGGTAATCTACAGCAGTGTTTCCCAACCAAGTTCCCAGGGGCCCCAGACAATCCACGTTTTTGCCCAACCCAGCTCCTGGGTTGGGAAACACTGATCTATGGAACACCTCAACTTCAATGAATATGAACACAGTTGTTTGAAAGCACCATAGCTCTCTTCCAATGGAGAATGTTCCTCATTTTCAGGTTATATAATCTACCATAAAAAATCTGCTGAGACTGTTAGGTAATGAGGGATCCTACAGCTTTGGGATTATTTCTGTCCTATGTAGTAGCACCCTCCATAGCTCACACCTGCTCCTCTGCACATTCCTCAAACCCCTCCCCAGTGGCCACTTTTTGACAGCATCTGCACGGGTCTCGTCAGTGACTTGCTGTCACCTCTCAGAGCCAAATTTCTGGCTTTGAAGTGCATTTTGAGGCAGTGAAAATGGGCTGAAATTAGAGGGCGGGAGGTCCTGACTGCAGGATTCTGCTC
This sequence comes from Mormyrops attenuatus, assembly GCA_026777985.1. Taxonomy (NCBI): domain Eukaryota; kingdom Metazoa; phylum Chordata; class Actinopteri; order Osteoglossiformes; family Mormyridae; genus Mormyrops; species Mormyrops attenuatus. The sequence continues at coordinate 23,484,310 of JAODKC010000036.1, forward strand.
GTGTTCCAGCAGTGTTTGCTAACCCAGAATTATGAGCCATGTGGCTTTTCAGCATTTGGGGAAAAGTGAGCTCTTCTTTCAGATATGGTTTCAGAACAGTAGCCTTTAGAGTCTGTCTATGTAGCGTCACCCTGAGAGTCTGCTGCTGACGCATGACAGTCAGCGTCGACTAAATGCACAGTGTGGACGCTCTTGTTCCTTTTCAAACACCCTTGTGTTATTTTATGTTTTGCGCATTTCTCGCAAACACGACATCCTCAAACGACTCTTCCCGCAGCTGTTCATTTTCCACCAGCCTCAGAGATTCAAGACACTTCTGAGGTGCAGTGATACTGGTAATTGCTTCTGATGACAAGAGGGCCTCTTGTGAAACTCATTCCAAGTTGAGAAATAACCTTGAATCATCCAAGGAAGCCCAGGGATGCTGCTGTACAGAGCATGATTACTGTCTAACGCCTCACAGTGTAGAGTACATCTCTTGATGCTTATATATCCTTTGTGCCATGTTTATAGTTGTAATAACCTTTGCTTCTTCACTATTACATTAGTAGCTTATTTGGGGGCGTACGTGAGTTATTTCCACCATGTCCGCCTGCTGCAGCGTTAAAGCCCCAGAGCCAGATGATTACATATCTCCTCCTCTTGCCGCTGCCCGCCCACAGCCTCCTCGGCGCTGCTAACAAAAGGCTCTCCATAGCTGCTGGAAGCCGGCCACCGCAGCCCTCGTGTGTTAACTTTGGAATAGAGCCCTCGAGCAGCCTCACGGCGCACTCTGAAAACACCGCGCTCAGACAGCTGGACGGGGAGCTGGTGCCAGGCATTATACATCCACACAGAGTAAACAGACATCAGCAGCGGAGAACCGAGCTTTTGTCTGCATGCAATTTTAATCAGTGTTATAACATAAATATTAAAGAGAGCCTGTAAACTGTTTTATGAATGGAGATAATAAATATCCAACATTCAGTATTTAAACATTCTTTAAAATGCTTCCACTTGGCTCACTTGTCATCTGACCCTGTTCTTTTAGCTGTTAATTTTAGCAATATTTGGTGAATTTGAGGCTTTTTTGTTGGTGAACCTTATAATTGAGCATGGTTTGCCTGAATAGCATTTCTTCTTTTTCTTTAATGATAATTATTCTGTTTTCCATATACTGTTTCTGCCTGCGCGATTAGAAACCCAGTCATAGACTGGCTTCCCAGTTGCTCTTGTTATATTGCCTGAACTTGCTGGGATGAGCTTCAGTTTCATCCTGACCCTACACTTGATTTGCAGTTGTGGAAAATGGATGGTAGAATGGATGGACTATTTCATGCAAGTCTATCATGCTTCTGCTTTCAAATGTAAGTTCTATAATATTACAATGATGCCAATTCGTCTTTGGTTGTGCATCAAACCCAGAACACTGCCTGGTGTCTGTTCTGTATGAAGGAGCTCGTCAGAAACAGAATCAGTAAAGATTAAGGGCAACTCTGGCAATGACTACATCACTTGCTCTGGATGAAAGTAAGCTGATTCAGAGCATCAATTTACTAAGATTTAATGGCTAAGTTTGATTCAACATTTCGAGGAGAAACTTTCGCCCATAACACATTTCTGGCATTTTTGCCTTTGGAATGACTCTTATACATAATGCTATTATACAGTGTTTATTGTTATTCCTAGAGTTTTCTCCTTCCTGTATATATGAGTGCTTATGATGTGTCAGCTGGTGGGGTGCAGCATCTGGGGGGGGGGGCAGTTCACTGAGCCTTCTCTGCTACATTCTTTCCCAGGGTCTGGATATCACAGCTCATGGCATCATCATCCATTCATCCATCCATCCATCCATCCATTCATCCATCCATCCATTTTATACTTTCTTTTCTTTTGCCTTTACCCAGTACGAGGTCATGTTGAGCCAGAAGCAACACAGTAATACTTTCATAATAGTTTTTAATTTATTCCCAGCATATATCTGTCACTTGGGAGATGGAGAGGTGCCCCACAGGTACTGACTCAGTGCTCCTGAATAATCTTGTGCTCTGGACCTTTCTGGACCCTGGGGAGGTGCTCCCATCCATACTATTTTAAACCTTCTGGCTGTCTGTTAGTGCCGCGTGTGATTCATGGCGGCTCAGCAAGACAAACTGCCGCGCGTCACGTCAGTAAGAGTCTCCCAGCGCTTTCCAAATCCACATGCAGTGACCGAGTGGGAAAAAAAGCAGAGAAATCTGTCACTCAATTATTTTTGACTGATGCATTCAGGCCTATGGTTCTACATGGAAATTCCAAGTGCCCCACAAACTGATTCCAGTCTCTCTTTTTAATGGCTGGGCACCTGTTCCCCCGGACATGTGGGCTGTTTGTGTTGGTTATATCCCTGCCGTATAAGACTTGGTGAGATTGCAGTAGCATCAAAGCATGTTTACAGGGCTCGGACATAAACTGAAATGCTAATGATACCTGTGTGTCTGGGCTCAGCCTGTGCCGCTGGGGATTCTGCTGATGGGCTGCTTGTGTCTTATGTGGTCCTGCTTTCCGTTGCCTGAATGAGAATGCGGTTTATTTCAGCCAGTCTCGTCAAGCTGTTTCACTGAAGCATGCTACTCACAGACAAAAAAATGTTCTTTCCATTAGACACTCGGGGAAACATTTGGAAAAGAGGAGAGAGGCTGATGAGCACTGGAGTCTGAGTGCGCTTGTAAGACATTACACCATTCCTGTTTGTAGTGCTGACCACTGCTGTCAGTATAAGTGCTCATATAGATGATTTAGGCATGATTTTGATTTAACTATGAAATTCAAGGGTAATCCTCACAAACATGTCTTACATCTCCAGAGGGTGTTTGGTCATTTGATGTCTTTTGGATTTCAACTTCTGGCATCACAGATCATTCTAATCTGGTTTTGTTTGAAGTGTGTGGTATACAGTTTATGCAATGTGAAAATGGTGCGGGGGGGGGGGGCGGCGCCGCGCGGGCGCGGGCGGGGGCGGGCGCGGCAGGAGGGGGGGAGGAGAGGGGGCAGCACG
>JAODKC010000036.1:23487425-23499679 GCA_026777985.1 Mormyrops attenuatus
ACAAAAGATTATCCTGTGGGTAGCACCCACCCTATTTACAATTCCTAATCTAATTCCGTATTTCCTGCAAATGCTTCATTTAAAAAAGTCCGGAAAATGGAGTGAAAAATTGAAAAGGGATAAGAGTGTAACTGATGAAAGCTATGCGACAGGAAGTGAGGACAGAGTGAAAACGCTTAATTTAATTCTTGTGAATTTAAAGTCAGCATAATTTTGTGTAGAGTTCTGCCATGCTGAGCATCAAGAATGTCATGCAGATGAATAAATTTTCTATGGGGTTCCACCCTGGCTGTGACTCCACATGTCTGGCGTGTTGCTGCAGAAGATAGAGGAGTTAGGACTGACCAGAGAGACAGAGACGCTCCTTCAGAACAGGGGTGGCAGAGGTAGCTAATGCTCTGGTGCTGCTTCTCGTTTGTCATTGAATCATTAGTCTGTTAAAAGGCTCCTGTTTTACTGGCACTTAAAGGCACCATGACTGTCTTTTTCATGATAGCTTTGTAGAATTATTGCAGAACTTTTAAGAAATCAGGGTTAATGTGGTGACTGTGTTATTTCCTTTCTGCACATTCTGTTGTGTGGCCTGGATCTGTCTTCATTATTGTATGTGTCCCCTGGCCCACCTCACACAGCCGGCTGGGAGTCTCTCCCACCTCACACAGCCAGCTGGGACACGCTTCCATCAAGGTGACCTGAAACACCAGACGCTCCTCACTTGCCATGTCATGGTTTTAGCCTCTGGTGTTTCCAAGGGTCTTGTTTTGGTTCTTATTATAAGTCTTTAATACTACAAATGTTGGTCCAGCGTATCATTTTTGGGGTGATTGTAGGACTGTCAATCCAAATATAAGCTCATATTTTCCTCTAAAGGCAGTAATGATCAAATTTCAGCCTAACATCAAGGCTGTTTTATGCATGTGATTGGCTTAAATTCTCCAAATATTTAGTTTTATGTATGTGTGTACAAGCTGAGGGTAAATGATGTATTTTTATCCATCCATGCATCTTTTGATCGCTTCGCCCAGTCAGAGTCAGGGGGGCCTGGAGAATATCCCAAGCGGCATAGGGCACAAGGCTGGGGCCGAATGCTGCATGGGATACTGATGGTATATTTTTAGATGAAGTCAAATTAATTACAGTAGCTTGTAGAACACTGATGGAACTAAGCATTATGTAGATATGGTGCATACCCACTTTCCCAAGGAAGAGAGCACTTTCACAAATTGATTTTGTGAAATTGATTTTAAAACCTAAATGAATTTGACATGTTTTTTTTATGAGGTAGTCTCAATAATAGCGTGATCCATGAGATGCAGTTTGGATGGATGGATGTGTGGACGGATGGCAGCCTCTTTAATCTAAAGTAATTTGTTTTCATCTCCTGTTTAAAAGCTTTCTTGCACTAGTAAAGTCTGCTAACTCGATTCTCCCCAGGCCACTCAGAGGTTCTCAAGTATCATCTTAGACAACAGAACAACTGGGCCAATGGGCGGCATTTAAAAATCATATCCAAAAATAGCTAATTGCCCGGGAGGGTAGCGTCAGTCAATTGAGAATCCGTCCATTAAGATTAAGGCTCCGAACTGGACATTTTGACAGCTTGGTTAAAGTTATAAAAACCAGTGATAGCTGAAGCTGATTAGTTCATAAGGACATATTCGGTTAGTAAGTTTCAGGGAACTTTCCCAAAGTTCCCTTGAGGCAATATTAAATTAATTTTCTGTAAATTTGTCTATGAAAATTATTCTCAGATTTTATGAAAGCAAACCATTATCATCACTAATGTTCTTTTTTTCTGTCATGAATTTTTCTCAAAAATATATTTATTAGACATTATGTAAAATCCAGCCACAAACTTATACTGCATGGTACACTCACATGTAATAGGAAGTCTTAGCATTTTTTGTCTTCATCCATCCATTCATGCTCCACCCACTTGTCCAGCGCATTGTGGTGTTGTGGTGCACTTGGTGCCTCTCTCTGGACATGGTGCCATTCTGTCACCAAGGCACATATTCACACATCTAATCACACACTGTGGCCATTTAGAGACAACAGTTCCCCAAACTGCATGTCTTTGGACTCTGGAAGAAGGAAATCAGTGCCGTGCAGTGAATATGCAAACTCCACCTAGACAGAGAGGGTGGGATTCGAACCCCAAGGTTATGCTGCGAGTTATGTTGTTTCTTTTTCTAGTTTTACCTTATCTATCAAAATCCAGCTCACAGAAGCCCAATAGGATAGATGACATATTTGAAATTCTTCGTATAATTTAATTTGTCTTAAGATAAATGTGTTTTTTTTTCCTAAAGTGAGCAAAGCTCTCTCTCTCTAATCATCTTCTGGTCAGGATGACCTAGACCCTAACCTAGGCAGCACTGGGCTAGAGCTGGGCAATATTTTCAGAAACGATGTCAATAATTATCACGAAAAATGTCAAGTCATTATTTCTCTGCAGTTTAAAGGCTGAATTTTACTCCTGAGTTAAAATTGAAGGAACCAGATGGTTAGTCATAGTTATAAACCTTTCTTTATCTTGATTATTTATCTGAATAATCAGAACGTAACAAACACGTGTCAAACAGCAGTGATAGTCAAAATGACACTTCTGGGACAATTTGCTATATTTTCTGATCCTACTAGCTCTCTGTTCAACAAAGGGATCAAAGCATACCGAAAAGGAAACTAAAAGCACCGCTTGTTGGTACCAAACAGCATTTCGCATTTCACAAGTTTGTGATCGAAGATGAGCACCTTATTTTAGTCATCAGAAGGCTGCAGCTGGCATTCCTCCTGTCTTTTTTTTAATTCTCTGTGGATTATTACTGTCAGGATTTCTCATGGACTGTTAATTTGGGATTTCCTCTTGGATTTCGCTGGATTACCCTTATTGAACGGGTTGCTTTGGACTTACTTGCTCTTCCGGTGAGTTGTCCTGTTGATTTGATGGTTTTGTCTGTTGTCTGCCTACCTGCCCTATTGCATTCTGTTATTTGTTCAATAAATCTCCCATTTTCACAGCTGTGCTCCACTGCCAGTCCTGACAAGTAGTCACAGAGAAAGTGACCTCATTTTGTGACACTAAGCGTGTTGCCAGCGGCATCGTGTGTCTTAAATTATATCAAACTTTTGTCGAGCATTTGGCGTATCGATATTGAGGGAAATCATATCGTGATAATTATTGTTATCATTTTGTCATCAGAAGGGCACATGGTTGCAGTTCACCTTGAATGAGATGCCTGTTCATCACAGGGCGCATCCACACACATTCACACTCTAGTGGCAATTTTCAGACAAGAATTAGCTGAACTAAATGTGGGATGCAAACCCACAACCTTGGAGTTATGAGCCACCATGCTGCCCCCTTCATTAATCATCGTTAATGTAATTAGTATTAGACATTGAACATTTAATGAAGTCTGGATTTAGAAGTTATATTCATGCCAATGTATTCTGTTTTGATCTTCTTAAATTACTGAATGAAAATTGAAAGATATTATACTTATTATGTTAGCCTGCTTGTGCATATCATAAAGATACCGGCAGTAAGCGTCACCTGATGGCTCCCTGTTCTTTTCTGTGAAATGCAGGACCAGCTCATGTATCTGTTAAATTAGATTACCCATAAGGTCGCGGCATTAATCACCCTTTACACTGTGTGGCCAGATTGATTTGTCTCTGCAGTCGGGACCCACCGACTGGCAGATGGGCTTGGCTCCTGCTTCTCATACAAAAACGGCATTCACCAGAAGACAACACACTGCAAGCAGAACAGATTCAATCTCCATGCAATAGTAGCAGCAGTGCCTCAGAAGTCTGAGTGGTGCAGTGTTTCCTGAGTATCAGCTCATGCTATCATGCATTTCACTGGATGTAGAGTTATTGTCGGACTCCTTGCGAATTGGCTGAGGCCCTGGAAAGTTCTCCAACACTGGTGCTACCTGACAAAACTCCTCACCCCATGTGGTGGGGTGGGTTTCATCCTCCCCAAAATGGGTGGAGAGTTGGGCCCAGGGTTTAAATATATATGGCCTTCTTATGTTCAAATCACAGCTTGCCAGAGCCCAGCCCTGCCTCCTTATGTCCAAATTGCACTTTGCTGGACTGTGGCTTGCCTCTCTTATGTCCAAATCGCATCTTGCTGGATGGCAGCTCCACCTCCTTATGTCCAAATCACACCTTGTCGGACGGCAGCTCGTCCTCCTTATGTCCAAATCACACCTTGTCGGATCACAGCTGGTCCTCCTTATGTCCAGATTTCACCTCCAGATCACAGCTCCACCTCCTTCAACATTAAACTGTTTTCTTAATGTTCCAAAACATAATAAATTACTCAAAGTGAACAGTTTAATAAAAGGTCAGTTTTGCTATAAAAATCATGTTTCTTTTCATCAGCCTTAATATTAACCTTCATTAGTTGCTCTGATTTCTCGAGTGGATGAGATATTGGTAAAAGATGTCTTGATTTCTGTCCCTTTTTTGTGTTTTGACTTACTTTGCTTATTGTCCTGCTGCCAACACTTTACTTACCAGCTAGACTCTACTAGAGGTAAGATGTGTGTAAAAAACAATCCGTGAATAACTTGATATTTTAATTCATTTTCACAGATAGCATAAATACATATAACAACTAACAATCTAATGTACAGAGTGGCTTATTCAGAACTCCCCCACCTGCCCACCCTTCCTAACAGCCCCCCCCCGGATTCTGATTTAATGCCTGGTTGCTCCCGATTTTAGCCAGACACTATACAGGGTTAAATGAATTATTGTGTCATAAGAGTTGCTGCAAGTGGTGCAGGGAACCATCTTCATGCCATACCTGTGTGAATGAATGATCAGACTGATTTGAATAGCGTTTATTGGAGTGAAACCTGCTGTTTAATATAGAGAGCCTTTATGATGACCCTGTGTGTGGGCTTACCTTAGGATTAATGATTTACAATGGCTTTGTAATGCAGCACAAAATCTGCTGCATTGTGGAAAGCTAAGATGAAAGGCCCTTTAAGCTATCTGACACAACTATCTGACAGTATATTTGAGAAAAAAACTCCAGTTTTCTCGGATAAGGAAACTGTGAAATGTCATCAAATTTGTTTATTTTTTCTTTTATTTTCACGTCCTATTTTTACATATAAATTAAAACGTTCCTATGATTTTCTAAATGTGTAAGTACACTGTAATGCTTTATTATTAATATATGTACTATAGAAACATGTATAAAGTAGTATGTCTTGATATGTTATATTATATTATATATTTAGAGCTTATTACGGTACCCGATGGCTTAACCTTATAAAATTTCAGACTTGTGAAAGAGAACTTCCAGTGGTTTAATTGATGATCTTCAGCACAAAGAAATGTTTAACAAAGCTACAATGTTAATTAATTGTATTGCCTGGCATATTTGTGCCCTTACTTTCATTAAGGGATACCCTTAATTAGGGGCATTAAACTATTCAAATGTTTGGTGAATTTACTCTTTTAATAACAGCTCCTAGAATCTAGCAGTGACTGATCTTGTGTAAAGACATTTATTTGAAAGCTCGCTAACAGCAGCAGATTCACTTTGCATGCTCAGAGAGGGGTGCACAAATTTATGCAGAGTGAATTCAGCAGTATTCACCTTCTTGCACAATGTTTACATATTGTTGCCTCACAGCTTGCAATCTTGCTTCCCTTAACATGATTCTTATTTCTGACCGAGGCTGCACATGTAATCCAGAAATAAAAAAATAACAAAAAAAACAGACGTATTATTATAAATGGGAATAGAAATCTGTTTAGGTTTGCATTGTGTTTGTAAGTTTCACCTTGGACTGAATAGTCGTAAGAACAATGTTTTCAGCATTGTGTGTGTGTACAGAAGTTGTGGTTCACATGATTTCGCTTAAAATGCACCTGTCACTATAAGGTCCCTTCATAATCATGAATAGCTGTGGTCATGAGATGGATGTAGCAGAAAGACACTGGTTCCTCCTTTGATAATCTGTATGATGACACCTGTCACAGAAAATCACGATACCCCATCAAACCGAGAGGCTGTGAGTGCAGGAAGCTGTATTGGGCTGTCAGAGAAACGCCAGTGGCAGCTCTGGAAGAATCAGTTACCCAGGCAACCGACAAGCAGACAACAACAGCCCACCCGGTCCACAAAACAGGGCAGCCTGGAAAGCCGAACTTACGAGTTTCCAAGGTAACTTTTAAGTGCCACTACAATGGTGTGACAGAGATGGTGAGGCGTAAGATGCCCTCGCCAGGTGCCTGCATCAGAGTTCGAGTCTGGGATGTGTCATCAGCCAGCCATGCCTGGAAGGAGCAAAGCGTGGTGCAGACCTGCCCTTTCCTCCCGCCAAGGCTAGGAGGAAAAACAGCGGGGATCCAGCTCCACCTGCTCCTCTCTCGCCGGTCTGCAGGTCGGGGCGAAGGCCGGACAGGCGATGGCCGGACAGGTGTCAGCGGCTGCCTGCCCCCTGCCGCCTTGTGTCCTCCTTAGTAGCTGAAGCTCGGCGATGAGCTAGACACAGCAAACACCAATACACAATAATAAGTGGCTTAAAAACAGGCATTAAGTCACCAGGACACACTATCCAACTCGCGTCATCCCCTGTGAAGCCTGCTGGTGGCAGTATTTTGAAGATGTAGTCTCCTCCCTGGTAGAGAGTGGTACGCTCAATTCGTTCTTGAAGTTTTCGGAAGTGGTTTAAGCAATCTTCTGCATTTTGGGTATCCAGAAATGGCCTTTTATTATCAGATTTACTGACTTGGCGTTTCAGGGTCATTGCACTCTGATATTTATATAACATCATATAAGCTGAAATAGATATACTGCAGTTCATGTGAGTCGTTGGTTTGTAACTCGTTGGTATTGCGGGGCTCCGTTGCTCAGCTGTGTAACTAATCCCTTGGTCGCACAACCTAAATGGTATACTGTAATGCTTTGCTGACAATCAACAATTAACTGAAGTACTTATATATGCAATATCTGCCACATTGTATAAATGATATTGATTATTCAGTAAAATATTATGTCCAGTAACCTCTGAATGATTTTGGTCTGAATGTTCAAAGTGTTGAAAAGTTTGTTTTCCTTTTCTCTTAATTTTTTGCTTTCATGCTTTGTGTTGGACACAGAAGGAATCAGGTTTGCCTTATAAATAGCACAGTGGCACATCCTCCGGTAGAGAATATCAGTGGTAGAGGTTTCTATGATGGGAGGTGCTTGAGGGGGCAGAGGTTAGAGGAGTGTGGGTGTGTTCGTTGGTATAAATAGCCAATGTTTTGTTCCTTAAGTTCATAGCTCTTACAATTGTTTTTTTTTTTTGATAGTGATGTAATTGTAAGGCATTTCATGATGGAACAGGAATGCCGCATCAGAATGACTAATTAGAATGACAGTTGTACATCTGTGATTTATTTGGAAATGTTATTTTCATTGACCCTTAACTATAAATATTAACTCTGTGCCTGTGTGTATTTGGAGCTCCTCATGTACAGTTAGAATTAACACCGCTAACACTATGTACACTACAGGCTAGAAGTTCGGCCCACACTTGGATTTTTTGAATAAATGATGCACTGCTTTGTCAAACTGTTTTCAGTATTTTATTGCTTGTAGTAATGCATTACTTAGCCACAAAGGCTGAAACTATTGGTTTTGAAGAAGAAATATCAGGTCTGTCTTTAGTGCATTAACGTTCTTTGTGTTGGAATTCTATTTACTAATGTCAGGCCTTGATTTGCTCTTGGACTCTCTTGATTGTGTCTTAATAAACTAAAGGATAGCGACTTGTCTGCCTGGTCCCAGAACAGTTTGTGCGGTTTAATGCACTGTCTGCTTCTCATTTCAGTCTCCTGTTGTGCTGCATCACAACTGATGTCAGACTTTTTGATAAATATTTATTTTTATGCTTGTGATGGCTAGAAAGACACAGCTAATAATTGCACAGAGGATTCAAATCGAAATTTTGAGTGGAGAGGTTTTCTCTCGCCGCCAAAAAGCCAGAAAGTTAAATGTTTCTAAGCATGAAGTGACATATTGTTGACAGGAAGCAACAGTGACTGGGGCAAGGAGAGTGACATCAAAGGCTGAAGATCAACATTTAGTGGTGACGTTCAAAAGAAATTGGAAGATGACTGCAGAGGTCTGAGGGCTGCGGTTAATGTCAAGCAAAGACTGAGAGCAGCTGGACTGTATGGTCGAGTTGCTGCTAGAAAACATTTACTTTATGCCGTTAACACGAAAAAGGCACTGTTACAGGCTAAACACAGACACTGGAGTGTTCAGAACAGGCAGCAGGTCTTGTGGATGAACGAAAGTCCATCCATGGGACAAGTTGGACCAACAAGTTTAAAATGAGCGTCTAGCAAATGATACAGAACTGTTTGCATGCTTGAAAAGGTGTGGGAGGGTTTGAACACAAGCTATTTCCAAAAATTGCTGGAAAGGATGCAGTGAATCTGCCGCTGTGATAAAGGCAAGGGGTGGATATTTTGATGAACCTCATACTTAGTCACTTAAATTCATTGAACTGCACTTACAATGCAGAGTAAATTGTTACAGTACACTTCAGAACCAGTCAGTTACGTTTGTTTGAAGTATTTCTAATATTTTCTTGTAATAAAAGTTTGAAAAGCAGTGTATTGTTTATTTTTTTTAAATCAAAGGGTAGGCCCAAACTTCTGGCCTGTAGTGTACATTTCAATATAGCGTCATATGTTGCTAGCTACGCCAGTGAAAGATGCCTTGTTTCCCGTCCAGTCTGTCCCCTGCCTCATTCATTGTGATTCCCAGAATAGGCTCAAAGCCTCTATAATATGGTTACTAATCACTATGACTTAGCCACATTCTTCCTTTGCATCTTCTGAGGCAGTAAGCACCTATTGTGCTGTGTGCTCTCCCCACAGTTCCAGGGCATTATGGATGCAGTATTTTACCTTCTAAAATGCCAGTAGATTTAACTCTGAAGTTTTACCAAAAGAATATGCCCTCAAATCATCTTTTTCTGCTTTTCTTATTAGATTGTACATGACAATTGAACAATGAGAATTAAATATATACCATTACAATAAATATATATATCTGAATGTAGCATCATATCTTGCTAGCTAGACCATGTTTTAAGTTAGCTTCTGCTACTGCATGTTAACTTTAGCGTGTCTTGGTTCATGATTGATTCATCGGGCTTTTTTCCCAAGGATCAGATCTTGATTACGTTTGACGTTCATGATTTTTCTGAGTAAAGCTCCATCCGACAGCACTTGTTGGGGTTCAGCAGATGGATGTCGCTCAGTGATAAGCCCTTTGCTCTCATGCCCAATGTGCTGCATTTTAAAGGCAGTTGATGATCTCCTCAGCAGAGACTCCATCCCTGGCCCGGCAAATGCGACAGTAGTTGGGTAATTTTCCTCATTATCGGAGCGCCGCCTGTATGGCCGCTAAGGTTCAGTTACTCCAGTGTGATCCACAAACAAGAGCAGCCGCCCTGCTCTGGTCACGGCTCAGCGACTCCTGCTGCTGGCTGCCTGTTCCTCCACTGACAGCCGCTCTTCTCCCTTGGCGTTGTATCCAATTACAATTTACAACAATTTATAGCAGTGCACTGCCGCCCAGTTATTCTTTGGTAATAGGCAATTTACTAACAATTCAATAAGGATCGTAGCGGAATTATGTTCATACATCTGTGTTACTGTATCGATCAAGACTTTCACAATATTTCACCGTTGCCAAAGTAGCTAATGACTAGTGTGTATACAGTACAAGGGGATGATTTAATTATTCAAAAAGCCAGCAGATGGAAAATGCTGCTTTCTCAATATTGTTGCATGCATTTTCTAATACACTTATTGTAGAAGGCCTTTGGGATGAACTCTACTTCTTCCAGGTATACGATATTGGCTGTGAACAATGAACCTGGTGATGGATAGCCATGTGGTACCCTGGGCAAGCCTCACCGTTGGCGCCCCCTGTTGGAGGCTAAGTGAAATCAGCTTGTTAAGTCTGTGCCCCCCTCAGAAGGTGGCGCCCTGGGCGGCTGCCTGTGTCACTTAATGGGTTGCTTTTCTGACCCCTTCTTGAATAGAATGAGCCAAATAGTTTGTTTCTGATAGTCATGTACACTAAAGCACTCGCTGATGCATGCAGGTTCTGTCCGACTGCGACGGACCATGCGACCATGCAATGGAGAGAGAGGCACTCTCTCATGTGGGTTGTTGGCACCGAGTCTCCCAAAGCGGTGAACTCCCAAAGCTCCTTCAGTCAAGCAAGGGTCTTCTTATGATAATGATCCTGGATGGTATCTGAGAGCACAGCTTGCAAAGTCATTATTCTCCACACGTCGCCATACGCTGCTACCACTACTGCCACCATTTTTCTGCCGTGAGCTCTTCCTCAAACAGACGTGCACATTAAATCCGGCTTCGCCCTGAAATCAGCTTTGTCGAAATTAATTTTTCACAGGACAAAGTATGTAACAACCAGTTTTTTTTTTTTTACAGACTGCAGTATTTCTGCTTATTTTGCGATTGGCTGTTTATTCAAGATGTTTAAGGTCAGTTACTAAGGTCATGCCATTTCTTCCCTCCTGCATTTAATGGCACCGTGACTCAGTGGGGATCATTGTACACTTAATCCTTTGTGGCTCGGAAGTTCATTGCCCACTGCTACTTCTGGGTATAAAGTTAACCTGTTTCTTGCAGATATTCCAGTTTCCTTCTGCAGTCCAAAGACATGCTGGTAGCTGGTATCTCAAAATGTCCCACCGTGTGAGCCCTGTGATGGATCATGTCCAAGGTATCTCTTGCTCTGAACATTCTGGGAAAGGTTCAGTGTACTAGATAAGTGCTTATGGAAGAAAGATTATATTTACTATAGCTGGCTATAAAAATAATGTTTATGTTCAGACTTCATTCGTTTCTGCTGTAATTTGGTTTCTTATAAAACTGGTGAAACGATACATTCTTAAAAGCTTTGTAGTGAATTCTGTTTTCATTATTAATCTGCTAGCTTCTCTGAGTGTTATATGCTATATTGACCGTCAGATGAATTTGAAATTGCCCGTATAAAAATACATTTTAACCTCAGGAAGCTGTTACCTTGGTAACCATTTGCGGCTTCTGCAAACCACACAGGTCATGTTGGCTGATAGCTGACCCTGAGGAATTCGGCTGTTGGACAGGCATGCATTTTTAACAAGTACACTGAGCGTGCTGGCTCCCGCTCCGTTTGAACGGAAACATTCACACTGTACCAACTGCAGATAAATGCGTCTGGAAATTTGTAGAGATGGAGATTTGAAACGGCACGGGGAAACCGAAAAGTACGAACAGCATTTTCACTGAGACCTGCATGTACTTCTTCCCACAAAAACCAACTAATAAATTGTACAGATTTCCAGTGTTGCTCTCTCCTCTTCCTCAAAGTCATTTAGCATCAGAGAGCAGAATGGAATTTAATCAGTACAAATGGCCCTGTCAAAACCAAGGATATACAAATGGATGGAGTTTTTCATTAAAGTCAGGCTTGAATTGCAAGTCTGCGTTCTCGTCCCTGCAGAATTGCCACTTACGTCACGCAGTTTCCATAGTACCCCGGGCTGGACTGGTACTTCCTTGAGAAAAATGAAACAACTTCTTGTAATTTAAGCAGTTTTGGTTCTTCTACAAACTTAGGACATTGTGATGCCGTATGAATTATGCTGCCAGACCATTTGAATTCAGTCTTAATTTCAATGAAGATGAAAATGATTACTGTTTTTTTTTTATTTCAAAACGAAACATTTCAATAGGCCTTTATGCCTGGGAATACACTCTCCACTATGTATTATTGATGAATGATTGTATGAATGTATATATGAATGTATGTCTTGTTAACAGGTAAGCATTTCTGATGGATGTTGTGTACGTATATACTTACTGCGTGTGTTTGTGTGTGTGTGTATCGGTGTGTATGTATACTTACTGTATATATTCATATAAGCTGCAGTTCTGAGCTATGCATAACAGTGTATAGTATCATTGTTTATTTGTTGAGCCAGGGCAATGTCTTGGTTCATTTTGGGAATACTTATGGTGACATTCAGTACTATATGTAAGCTTCTTTGAAACTCTAAAGGCTGAGATTATTACTTATTATTTCTTAAAGATCAGTCTATTGATCAGTACTGCCATTACAATAAAAGATAAGATAAGATAATCCTTTATTAGTCCCACAAGTGAGAAATTTGCATTGTTACGGCAGAAAGTGGACAGTACCA
>JAODKC010000036.1:23501865-23526635 GCA_026777985.1 Mormyrops attenuatus
GTGCTGGACTACTCCCACTGCAGCCTGCAGCAGGTGCCCAAGGAGATCTTCAGCTTCGAGCGAACGCTGGAGGAGCTGTACCTGGATGCCAACCAGATAGAGGAGCTGCCCAAGGTGGGGGAGGACAATGGGCTGGGGGTTATTAAAACAGCTTATTGCACTGGATGATCATCCAGGAGGTTATTTCCCGCAGCATAACCTTTTTATTATAGTCTGTTATTTTGCTGTGATTTTTGTTTCCACTCAGCTCTTATTAAATGCTATTGAAAGATGATGACGAGGCCATGATTCCTGCCCTGCTTTCCAAAGAAACCTTCATGTTGAAAAGTCACATGTCTTGTCTAGGAATTAAGGAATGAAGAAGGGCAAGAGAAATATGTAAGGAAGAGACAGTTAAGCAAAGGTTTTTGGGTGGCTGCCGTTTGAACTGACGTCTTACGGCCATGGAAAATATTAAGAGACCACTCTATATTTTTAAACAAATGTGCATTTTTAAATCAGGGGTCCAGCATCAATAGCAAAATGTCCACATAACCTGAGGATCTTCTTCTTTTCATCAAAATATAAGGATGTTCAGCGGAAATCATAAAGCTGATAGGTAATTTAGAAAATATGAACAAGCCGAAGCACAACATTGGGTCTCAGTAGGCAGCACTGTAGCCTCATACCTCAGATCGGATGTCTGGGGATCTACATGTTCGTCCTGTATTGTGTTGGGTTTATATGTACTGATGATGTACTGGCATCCTGTCCAAGGTGGGACGCTTGCTTAATTCAGTAAAAATACTGCAAATTTACTGGTTTCATAACAAAAATTATTACTTTATTCATCTGTTTACAAAAAAAATCACATTAGACCTGTATTTCTAAATCATTAATTTCAAGTAGTAATAAATTGATAGGCAAATTATAGTTCTATAATTATATATATATATATATAGAGAGAGAGAGAGCGTATGTGCGTGTGTGTGTGTGTAATGTATATAATTTATTTGTTTATTTTAAGATTGAATTGGGATTTGGAATTAGAAGATTTTGAATGGATCAGATCGGGGTACCAAAATAGTGGATCAGGACATGCTTAATTTATATTAATGCTGATGAATTGTATTATATATTAATAATCAAATCAGGAACAGACCCTTTACAATACCAGAAACCTGTTCCATATTACCTGTGACTTCTTGAACCCTCCGGATACAAGGGCTGCTGTGAAGCCTCATCTCTCATTTTTGAGTTGTGGGTTGAATGATAGTTTTGGTTTTCTCTGCCTTTTGATCTCTTGCTCCTGACTTTATATTATTTCTCTCCCTCTGATTGCATCTGATCTAACTGTGCTTGGTCTCCAGCCCTGAGTTTGGATAGCGATTTGGATTTTGGAATTAAACCATCTTAACCTGCGGGTTCCTCGTCTCTGGGAAAAATCAAAACCTACAATTGGTTTGAATTAATATCAATCGAAAGATCTATCAAAATAATATTGCACTGGAGTGCAAGTTCTCTGTTTAAGGTACAGCAGGTATAGAAATGACTCCCTGTCAAAAAGTCACATCTTGTCACTGTACAGATTGAAATGAAACCACAACAGAATTGAATTTGTCCAGCTTTATTTACTCAATTCAACTGATAATATCCAAGTGAAAGAAAAAATATCGACAGTCATGAAAAATAATTCAAAATATAAATATAACAAGAATGATTGAATTTGATAAAGGATTACTCCCCCCTTCCCCCTGCCCACACACTCAATCAGGTAAACTCAGAGCAGCACTCAATCAGGTCAACTCAATCAGGTAAACTCAATCAGGTATAGTCATTCACCTTCTGGATCACCGTCACATTCTTGCGGAAAATCTGCTGCCCCCTGTCAGGGTTGTTTTTTCATTCGTGATTATTTTTCAGGACAATTGCTATTTCTGTTGTGTTTTCATTTCAGTCTGTAAAGTGACAAAAAGTATTTTTGTTGATAGGGGGTGATCCTTTTCTATATCCATTGTACACTGTACAATCTCCATCCATCCATTTTCTGTACCCGTTGTCCTGTTCAGGGTCACAGGGGGTCGGGAACCAATCATAAAAGCGATGGGCACAAAGCAGGTGAACAACCCAGGATGGGGCGCCAACCCTTCGCAGTAAAACAATTTCCTTTGGATGTTTTTAGAAATTTTCTTGTGCTCTGGCATCATTATCAGTTAGCTTAATTTCTGGGTGCAGTTTCACAACAGGATGTTGTTTTGAGACTCCCAAGATACATGTTAGATACAATTGCAGGGTGATTATATTTTTCCACTACCAGGATAATGACAATAAATCATCCTTTAATGGTTAGTCTTTCGACCTATTTAAATGGATCTCTCTCTCTTTTATAGCAACTGTTTAACTGTCAAGCGCTCCGAAAACTGAGTATTCCCGACAATGACCTCTCCAACCTGCCAACCACCATCGCTAGCCTTGTAAACTTGAAGGAGTTAGACATCAGTAAAAATGGTAAGACCTTGAAATCTGCTAAAACTGGTTCATGGATCAATGGTTTATGGACCAATCGCCACCTCTAGTTCAGTTTAATTCAATGCTATATGTATTTGATCAGCAGTATTACCGTGTTTATTTCTAAACTAATTTACATCAAGGATATTTGTTTGTAACTCTTTATGTGCATATAGCCTATATTCCTAAAGCCAGCTGCCACTGCTGCATTGTAATGCCTTATATTGTGTTTAGGTATTCAAGAGTTTCCCGATAACATTAAATGCTGTAAATGCCTAACAGTTGTGGAAGCCAGCGTCAATCCAATTACCAAGTAAGTGAACGAGCACCAGGATGTTTCTGGAAGTATGAGGGACTGATCTGCAGTGAGTGCTTTCCTCTTGGACGACCCTGCTCACTGAACGCAGGTTAAAAGGCCATGCATTATTAAAAATTACAAAATAACGACAGGCATATGAACACAGTGCATTAAATATTGAATTGGCTCCTATTGCTAGTAGTTATAATGGAATTGGAGATTTGTGTTTGCTGTAATTGTGCAGGACAGAGGGGCACAGACGTATTTTTAAGCATAAATTCAGAGCTATTCCGCCATGAGGCTTTGGGAAATGGGCCTGTATTTTGTAAGGAGACCTTCGTGGTGTTCCACCGCGATGGCATGCGGGTGAAGGTGCTGGCGGTGCCTGCCACACAGAGAGCTGTGCGGGATTAGGACAGTATGGCATCTCTCGTGGCCTCTAAGGGGAAACTCGCCACCCTGACCATCGCCTCTCCCTCAGGCTCCCGGACGGTTTCACGCAGCTCCTCAACCTGACGCAGCTCTTCTTAAACGATGCCTTTCTGGAGTACCTCCCGGCCAACTTCGGGAGGTGAGAGCCGCTCGTGGGGTCTGGCGCTGCTCCCCTGCTTACGGCGCTGTAGGCGGATGGGTCCACCGTCCTCTAGGGGGCCTCAGAGCGACAGGCATATTTTAACGTTATGTCCTGAAACACCTTACCATTGTGTTGTAATCAAAAGTAATGGGTACCGTTATTCGGCAGAGGTTGATACTAAATTAATTAGGTGATGTTGTTCCAAATGAGACTGGATGAGGTATGATTCTTTACTGGGAAAGAAACCCATTGTTATTTACACAGCACTCCTTGGAAAAGGTTGTTTTGTTGCAGGTAAGCAAACCATGAAAAGTAAGTTGCGTTTGCTCCGTTAATGGCTGCGCTGAAAAAGTACCTGTTTGCATCCTTTTTGATGTTCACTTTTTCATCTCAAATGCCTTTTCAGACTATCAAAGTTACGCATTCTGGAGCTACGGGAGAATCACCTAAAAACGTTACCAAAGTGAGTGCTGATTTTATCTGGAGAATGTAATGTCATTCCTCTTTAGGAGAATGTGTGGAAAATAACTGCAATGCACAACCTAATGTTTTTATGGGGGGGGGGCTGCTATAGTAAAATTAACACATAAAGGTTCTTTTTCTAGGGGACAAAAACAGATGTGGGTCAGCATAAACACAATTAAGTCAGAATCAATACACTTAATGGATCATTTTCTAGTATCTAAATAGTGTGAACCTTTAAAAATTATGATTCCTGTTTGAGTATTAATTTAATAGATCTCTTTTCTTCACTGACTAGGGGAACATTTAGGCTACATCCACACTCCTATGTTTGTGCTTAAAAACGCACACATTAATCTTCATTTTTGCCCTACGTCCACACCACCCTGTAGATTTCAACCCCCAAAAAGCGAACTTTTTGAAAATGAGAGCCATATATTTCTGGAAAAAAAAATGTGTTGCGATGTGGATTAGCGAAAAATGGAGATTGTGTCTGAGATCACACTTTTCTGCTATGTAGCAGGCAAAAAAACAGTATGCGATGTGAGCAGTATGTCTGAATCTTCAGTATGAATGAGACTGTTGGCAAATGGTACCCGGATGACATAATATATTCTGCAATGGTTGCTATGCTATTCCACAAGGCCAATGGAGCAGCGAAGAACATTGCTTGCTTAGACTTTTTTGTCATGATCGTGGAGGAAGTGCCCTTTCTGTACAGATGTAAGTAGAAAACAATGCCGAGATACAATAGTAGACTTGAATATATTTATTTTTTGTTGAGGGTCAAGCTATGGCATTAGAAACCATCCAGATTAGATAACTTGCTTAATGGCAAACACAGTGTGTCCGAGTCCATACAAACTGTACATGAACTTGGCATACAGGGAAGGGATTAAATTTCGGCTCTGGGCTTTGTGATCTTGGGAAGTATTTTGCCGAATGGCGAGTATGTTAAAAACACAGACTCTAAAAGCTCCCTAACTGGTCTTGAATCATCACGTTGCCCTTCCCTCAATTGATCCTGCTGGTTACAACTTCTCCTTGAACTGGTCATACATGTACTACACAAATTAAACGGTAAGGATGGGCGATACTGCTGGTTCTCCTTTTGATTTGATTCGATCCAATACCAAGGTTGGTATCATAGGTACTGATCCCAGTACTGATATTCAGTGCCCGTCCTAACCCTGACGATACATTTTGTTGTAGGGGCAGGGAGGCACCGGCGGATGGATCTTTCCGTTTCCCTAATAACTAGTGTCTGAGCCCCTGAAAGTCTCCCCCTGTCTCTGTTGGAGCTGCTTTCAATGGCGTGTTCCCTGTTGCTGATCTGTATACAGCTAAACAGCATGTTACAGTGTGACTGCTGCATATTTGTGCAAAAAGATTTTTACCAGTCTCTATTGTTGTTTTCGTCAGTGGGCGGGTAGCTATGTCATATACATTTTTGCTCATTTCATTCAGGATGGATCCACTTTCGTAACCTTTTGAGGTGAAAACACCTGTCTGAATGAATTCCATTTTGTGTTTTTAAACAATAACATAGCAATGTGGAAATAGCCTTAAATATACTTTATATAAATACACATATTACAAAGTCCATAAATGTTAATTTTTACCCCCCCCCCCCCCCTCAGATCACCTAATGAATTATATTCCAGACACTTGTCCCTAGCACCCCAGTGCATCCTATGCACGCATATATGGAAGGCTGTTTTCTCACCCATAGAGGTGATGGGGCCATGAAATATAGCTGTTAATATATACACACTGACAACCTCGCACCCAGTAAGCATATATAGTGGGTCTGAATCATTAAAGCAGAAGCGGGTGCAAACGATTCCCGCAGGAGCACCAAGGCTTCATCAATCTCCCAGCAGCATCTGGGGAAGTAGGCCCTGAATGCGCATTTATCACAATAATCTGCAGATGTAGTTAGTCTTCATGGAAGGGGATTTATTTGATGTACCATGAGTCAGTTTGCTTGCTTACTGAAGGACGTCTTCCTGTGATGTGCAGTAGTATGAGGCTGAGTGCCCAGTTATGTCCATGTCTCCATCTTTGTCCAGGCTCATGGGACTAGTGTGAGAAAATACTGAAGTGAAGGTGATCATTCCCCCCTAACAGGAGACTTGTTGCTTCAGAGTTCAGTGTCTCCTCCATCATCCAGGCTTTACTCCTCATGTTTGGATAAAGCTTTAACGGCCAATGGGGCAGAAACGGCGCCCAGTGAAATACGTCACACAGGAAGTAGCTCTCTGTGGGGAAACGCACACCTGCAGTGTCGCATAAAATGCTGTCCTCTGATTTACTCTGAAATCCAAACTATAATTATGTCCCTTGGGAAGATGGCATATAATTTACAACAGAGGAAATATTGCCAGAGTGAAATGGGTATTCTTTGAACCCATATGGAATTAGTGAGTGGTTTTTAGCTGAGATGATGTTTCTCTGTGTTTGTGTGCAATGTGTTGTGTCATTACTGCCTCATTGAGTTTCATAAATAATATGGCTGTGTATGGTTGGGTCTGCAGCCATTTAGCGAGACGGTTCTGAGATCAATGTATACTGAAATCTCCTTAGGGAGCTAATGAATCTGTTTCCATGGAGCTCTTGATATCCAGTAACAAACCAGCTGCTAATTGCTCTATCTCCCAGCTGGAATGTAGCATATCAGGAAACACAAAGGACTCTAAAGCAGTGTTTCTCAATCTGGTCCTCAAGGACCCCATAGCCACACCATGTATTTGCTCCCACCGAGCTCCCTGCCCGACGCTTCACATTTGTGCTCCCTCCCAGCTTCCGGTAGGGAGCAAAAACATGGACTGTCTGTGGGTCCCCAAGGACTGATTGGGAAACACTGATCTAAAGGACGGTCAGACACAAGAATCCAGTCAGTGCCTCGGTTGAATCTTAATAATGTCTTAATAACAATATTCCGACAGAACATCAGTAATATGACTTTTTAAAACAGAGGGATATACAGTATAAGCAGTCATTAATTGAATGAAACCAAAACTTGAGTGGTTTTTCTGTGTGTCTCCCTTAGTCATTTGTTCATTTTTGAATGATGTTACTTTAAGACTGAAAATTTGCGTTTTTTTCCTCTAGTTTCTCTACTTTCGATGAAGGCTTGTGGTCTTGATGCGTGCATTGCTCTGGCTCACCTAAGGGCATGAGCAGCATTATAAAGCCTGATTGGCTCTTCCAGGTTTTTTTTTGGGGGGGGGAGGGATTAGTTTTGGCAATTTGTGACATTTTGTCTAAGCCGGGACCTAAAATCCTTTCTTGTTCCCTGCAGGTCAATACACAGACTTACACAGCTGGAGCGATTAGATTTGGGAAGCAATGAGTTTTCTGATCTGGTAAGCATCAGTAATGCAGTTAGCAGCCCTGTGTGCTTTGGTGACCAAGCTGACCTACAGGAAGGACTCTGTGGTTGCAGCCTTAGATCCCTCCTTAGATCGTCACACTGTTTCACCGCACAGCCTCCCGATGCGCTATTTAGAAAGGTCTATTCTTTTAAAGCCAACAGGGTGTTCAGTGCTGAACAGATGTTAATTGGCTGGAGGATGTGAAATAAACAATGGCAGGAAATTTATCAAGTACCGCCCCCCCCCGCACCCCTCACCCCTCACAATGCCACTTGGGGGTAGGCGATGAAGGATTAATTAACTGGGCATCCCAGTCAATCGCTGCGTTCATACTCAGCACATTGCTGGTCTTTCTCTGAATTTCTCTGAATTTGCTCTGAACTCTGAAAATCTCTCAGCAACATATTTAAATCAATGAACATGCAGAAGGATTATGACACTCAAAAGAGGCCAAATCTGAATAAATACTGCAACATGGTAAGGATACATTTTACTACTCATCAAGAACCTTTACTACTCGTCAATGCATTTTGCAGTGTCTGTGGTTTCCATCCAACTTCAAGCGTTGTACTTGCATTGCCCTTGGGAGAGTGGTGCAGGCATTTATATGTAGAGGTTGGGGCTGCATTTCAGGATTGTCTTCCACCCAATTTTGCAGAGCTGTTAGCGAGAAGTTAACTAGCGTGAAGCTCATTAAGTACAGGTGCAGCGAATGGACTTAGTGTGGATGCAAACTGTAGCCAAAACCCATGGCTGAGGCAGTGATCCAGTCGCTTCTGCCATAATCAGACGTACAGGTGTGCATCAGTGTCAGATACAGAGATAATCATTCCAGGATCTTGGTTCTTTGTCGGAAACGCATCGTGGCAGTCAGGACACCCGTGGATCCCCCCGTCTGAATTTCATAACCAGCAGTGCCACTTCAGCACATCTCCATTTGCCCTTTTCCTTTTATTAGTTTTATTCATTTTAGATCTTGCACTGCCCTCCGGCAAGCTGTGCTTCTGTGAGCCCTTCAGTGAGGTGAAGAGCAAGAGTTTTCATTTTCCGAGCCCACGAGCTGTGTGTTTTTTCTCAGCCCTGAAAAAGGGCCTGCCTCCACTCTTCCTGTTCCTTTTAAAACTGCAGAGATGGCGTTTGTTGTGGCAGGTTGGGGATGTTATCAGTAATAATTTGGCTTCCCTGCTGCTTCAAAAATCCATCCAAATTTTCACTATTTACTCTCTTTAACTATCCTAAATTGATGTTTCCGAGGGTTCCTGTTTTGTAGTTCTGCTACCTTTTCTTTCTATCTAGAAACTGATACTTGAGGCATTACTTCTGTAGCTTTTCAATGTCAAAATGAATCTTCTGCTCTCTCAGATCAGCTGCACAGCAGTTTAACAGTTTGCTTAGCCAATGTAAACAGGGTTGCCAGCTCTTGCACATCTGGCATGACACTCGCACTTTCAGACACTCACACTCACACAAGACATTTTATGGCAAATCCATACTATTCCATTATAAACTTAAAATTAGCTGCAGCCCTGGGGTAGGTTCCAAACCCTACAGACTATTTACAAGGTAATAGAACTCTTACATTCATGTAAATATGTGTGCAGACTCTGTCTCAAATTGAAAATCTCACTCTAGCCAGCTGACCAAAGTTGGCAACCCTGTATAAATTATGCAATTAAAATTCTATGTACAATAAATATTAACGTGTTGAAATAGTAATATGGATTGAAATTTTTCTTTTTGTCATACAATAATAATACAATAATAATTTCATTAACAAAAATACATTTTAAATCACAACTGCAGTGAATATTACCTTCTTCTGTTTCAGCCATCTGAAGTGTTAAATTGTACTATTCTTTACATGTGATATTGTAAGTTGCTTTGAAAATCCAATAATTTAGCAATGTAATTATACATTTAACAGATGACTTTCCCCCTTACTATACAACAAGCCTCTAATCTATTACACCCTTCAGTCACAGACCAAACCTTAACTCTTTATGCATTTGCACTAGTTACATAACAGTGTAGATTTGTGATGAAAGGCAACAATGAAGAAATAAACACCGGGGCAACGACAAAGGACAAGATGTGCTTCTGCACGGGAAGTTGACAGCCTAAGCCAAGTGTTTAATCTGTTTCCAGCAGGAACAGGAGGTTGTCATGGACTGTCACGTTCTCTATTGTTTCACAAAGAATCACAAAGTAACTAGGAAAATAGTGGAACTCATCACTGTTGACAAATAAATAAATTACAAGAAATATCCTCCACATTGAATTTAAGGTATCCTTAAGAAATGGTGTAATTTGTAATCAAAGTGAAACCAGAGTTCAAGCTTTCATAATTTAATAGTGATTTCTGTTTTTGTACTCAGATTTGAATGATTTTATAAACATTCTTGTAAAATTTACCCAGGCCTACAAAGTTATTTGACTGGTTCAGTCAAAAATCATTCAATTCTGTAGAAAGTAAAATAGTTATTTCTTCAAATTTCTGTGTGAAGACACTGGCTTCATAGTAACAGATATCATATATCCTCACACACACACACAGGTTTGTTATTATATGTCTGTCGGGACTCGCCATTCGTTTCTGTGAGGAAAACTCTAATCCCAACATGAAAACCTTAACCCCTGCCCAGCCCTAACTTTAACCATAAGTAACCAAACAAAATACAATACTTTTTTTAGTTTTTTGATTGCATTGACAGAAATGAAAAATGGTCCCTACAACGTCAAAATAACAGGTTTTCATTACATTATGAGGAACATTTGCTCCCCACAATGTAATATAAACATAATCCACACACACCCACAAACATATTCATAAGTTTTCATTGTTGTTTAATACCTAGACAAAATATTTGAATTGTTATTGATGAAAATCTAAGCTAAGAGAAATCAAATTAAAATTTCAACAGTTTATTATAACTACAGAAGCCGACATTTCAATTCCCTCTGCAAAGAACACACTTATCCAAATTGCCTGTGTGTTAGACACCTGCTTTCTGTTTTAGCCAGAGGTCCTGGAGCAGATACACAGTCTGAAAGAACTGTGGATGGACAATAACTCACTGCAGGCAATGCCAGGGGTAAGTAGCTCACTCTATCTCACCCTGCTAGTGAAATTTATATCACAATGCTTCATGTAAGTAATCTATGCAGCATGACATAAAGAAGACCTATTATGCTTTTTCGGTTTATCCCTTTCCTTTAGTGTGTTATATAGCTTTTTGTGCATGTAAATGGTCTGCAGTGTCTTAAGGCCCAAAGTACACTCCAAAAGGAGTAACTCTGACCACAGAAACCACTCTTCTCTAATTAGCCTGAAACGCCTTGCTGGAATTCTAGCCCTTACTTCCGTGACATGAGGTCACTTGTAACACAATTCTTATTGGCATGTGGAGCAAGTTGACTAATGTGGCAAGCTGACCAATCAGAGCACACTGGGCTCATCGGGGGTGGGGCTTAAAGCTCTAACAGAGTATTTCAATCAGTGGGTAAATAGAGATGTAAAGTATGAGAAAAATAATCTGTTTTTTGGAACACTGAAGCATATAAATCTAATCTAGTACTTAGACCCCAAAATTCAAATTATGATCAGTGAAAATGAGCATAATAGGTCCCCTTTAAAATGCTGAAACATTCAATGTGTTCATGTCCTGGTATTTTTCAGTCATAATAATCATAAGTGAGCTGTTGCCCTCTCTAGGCCTCACAGACCATTCATGCTGAGCTCTCCTGGTACTGACCCCTCTGAAACTCCTTTTCCTTTTCTTTCCCCTAAAGTCTGTAGGGAAGTTGAGACAGCTAAGGTACCTGGACTTATCGAAGAACAGGATCGAGACGCTGGACACAGAAATATCCGGGTGCGAGTCCTTGGAAGACCTCCTTCTGTCTTCCAATATGTTGCAGCAGTTGCCTGAATCCATAGGTGAGGCCTGGGCAGCTCAGTGGCGTCCATTACACAATGCCCTCATTCACAATTATGGTATTAATCAATTAATGAATGGCCACCTAGGTATCTCTTCCCTGCACAAGATTACCTTCTGAATTGATCATTTGAGAAAGCTACTAAAATGCGTGATTAATTCCATAATGAGTCCATTAATCTTCCATCACTTTATTGTAGCTACCTCAGAACATATTTCCCAGCATAATTTGTAACTGTGACATCCATCTTGCTGAGGTCATTGCCCTTCTGCTACTACTGCTGTGTTTTTCAATCTTATCTAAACCACAATTTTTATGTATTGACCTTTTAATTACATCTGACCATCTTATACAAATGTGGTAGTTAAAATTAATTGTATCCTAAATACATCTAAATTGTTTAATTTAAAATCCATTAATGTGCTAAAACTGAAATCAAATCCAAAACTGAGATCAAATGAAAAAATGTCCAAAAATCTAAAGCACAACTGGACATGTTAGGATGCCTGGAAACCTGCTTCTTGTCGCTGAGAAAATAATATTATATAATCTATCTCTCTGGTAACATCATAATACGCTGCATGCAGGCATTGTTGACGAGGGCATATTTAATTAGCTGTGCGCTAATGACACAGGGGCCAATGAGAAATGAGAACACAGGACTAATGTACCTGCACTTCTGCTTTTACGAACAAAGATATAATAATTATATTAAAGTATCCATTATTATCATCATTATCAGCTACTTGAAAATTGTGTAAACAGCGGTAAAGACACCTGAGTTTTAAAATGTGTCTGAAATTACAAATTGAACAATCACTTACTCTAGCTAGACATATGTTAAATGGGAAAATTTAACTTTTACGTGATTAAGAAATGTTTACACATTAGGCATTTAACCTGGGACAGGTGTGACATGCTGTGTGAGTCTTTCAAGCAGTAATTCTCCAATGAGAACGGTGGGTTTGTGACTCGGTGGTAGTCACCGGAGATAATTCTTCCTGTATCATTTATAGATACAACATCCTGCTTTCTGCCGTCTTTTTCCGAAGCTCATGCCTTTTAGGAATATGTGACTTAAGCGTTTCTGAGGCTTAATGAGTGGCTAGCTATTGCTGAATGGCTTGTAAGACACACTGACCCATGTTCAGTGGAGTACAGCCTTTCAGAAGAACTTATAAAGCTGCCCAGTATCTCTCTGACTGATAAGCTGTGTGTCTGAGCACCGTTTGTGGTTTTATGTGTCCTATGTCCATTTTTTGGTATCCGGTACAGTTTAGTTATGGAGGACCTGCTCAAGAAAAGTTGTAACTATGAATTTTTGCACAAACTTTTGACAGCCCTAAGGCCCTAGTTTTTCCTCTCTCTGTTTCAATATTTTACCTGCATGTTTTTGTAATCTGCTACACCTACAATAGCTCCCAAAGTTCACCTAAATAAAGACAGTTTGTTTATATATGACCGGAACGCTGTCATTCTGATACATAGATTAGGCGTAATGTCTTACACTGAACCCGGTGGATCTTCAGATTTCCCTACAACCCAGCTGGAGGTTTGTGCCGCTTGATACGTCGCTAAAGGTTTGAAGCCCACAGTGGGTGAGATTACCATACACTGCGAATCCAGGTTTGGTTTCACTCTGTAGGAAGCACATCAGTCAGTGATTGACAGCCATTGATAATCCCACCAACTGTGGGTTCTAATGCCTGATTTCACTCAACACTACAATTTATATCTCTGCAAACACACAGCCTTAGATCAGTCTTTTATGCGGAACTTTAAATAATGCATTCTGGAAAACCAAAGAAATCGTAAGCTTTGGTACTGTCAACAGCTTTTGTTGTATTCTCAAAGAATACAGAGGTTAGGCAGAATCTGCCTTTCTATTCTATTATTGAAAATATAATTTGCAAAGTATGATGCTACTGTAAACTGAATTATAGTCTCTGTAACCCATTATAGAAATGAGATGCCTAAGATTATATTACAGTAATATGAAGATGGTCTGGGTAAGTTCTCCAGGCCAGGAAGGGAGGGGTTTATGACCGACATAAAAATTCCCTTTAATTTATTAATAAAATACCATCTGCTAATGGTCAAAACATTTAAAGAAATTTATTACATTTGTTTTTTAGACTTGTGCTACTTACTGTATCCCATTGTTTGTTTTTCTCTTTTTACTAAGCAGTATCAGTTAACGGTATATCTGTATAAATGTCAGCGTCACTCATTCACGCTCGTTGCCGTTTCAGGAATGCTGAAAAAACTGACGACTCTCAAAGTGGACGACAACCAGCTAACCTCACTGCCCCATACCATTGGAAGGTGAGTTGAACAAAAGAGCTACAACTACAGTTGTTTCAAAACTTTACATTTCTCAGATAAAAATCCTCAAATTTTCCTCACAAAGGATCATGTTGTGTTTAAGATGAACTTGGTTTCACTGGTAAGTGAACAAATGACAAACTCTTTAAAGACAACAGGTACTGCTTAAGGTGTGAGCTTAGGTATCTCCGGTACAACTATTAGCTAAACAAGTTTCAAGGCCTTCGAACTAAGAGAGCAAGTCAGAACTGAGTGTGGCTGTTCTTTCCCACCTCATTTTGTGAAACTGTGGTTTGCAACCATAGTGTGAACACTGAGGAAAATGATAACGTAGAATTTGCTGGACATGGCTATAGAAAATGCCAATCACTGATTCTGATAATTAGGAGTCACAGATTTAAGGCTGATAGTATATACGATTACAGGTCAACAATATTTCACAGAAATTACCTTGGTCTGCAACTGGTGCCCCATTCAGGGTTACTGCCCGCCTCCCGCCTATAGTTTCTGGGATAACCTCTGGACCCCTGCAATAAGTGGGTACAGAAAATGGATGGATGGGTTTTTTCATAAGGCTAAGCTTGCTTATCCGGGATGAAAATGTAAAATATGTAATGTGAGACAGTATTGTAACATCGCACGGTCTGGTTTCGAGGTACATGAAAGGCTGTTTGTTATATAATGCACACAACCCCAGTCCAAAATAGTAACAGTGCTCCAATTCAAGAAAACCAGGCAGGCACATTATTAGCACATCGTTAGCTTATTAATCGCTCTCTTTATTGGTTTTACAGATACCAGGATTGTAATGTTTCATTCCAGTGGGTTTATGCACTACAAGTACTGAACTTGATCATAAATGTATATAATTTGTCATAGGTGACGAGTGGCGTTACACATCATTTCAGTCACATACAGCTTTTTGACATGTTTGTATGGCAATAGTGGCAATGGACCACCAAGGGAAATCTGGGCGCTGAGGCCATCACACAGAGCTTTGCTCTCACGCTCTCGATCTTCACCTATCATGCTCATCAATATCGCCCCAGCTGCCCTGTGCCTGTGAAACTGTACTGTGATATTCTGTGCATCTCTCTTCTTGGTTTGTCATTGGGTCGGTTTGTGTGTTGTGTTTATCATACATGCATCTAAAATGGGCTACTTAGTGGACGCACCAAAATAGGGTAAGTAGACTGGAAATGCCCCCCGGTTCCACACACTCCAACTGCAGCATGTTTGAATAGACGGTCACACACCTGGACGCCATCTGTACACTACCGCTAACAGTGTGAGATTTAAGCCACACATATGGGAGACCAGCTGGCCATTGCTCATACCAACATACAGCTAATAATCTTGCTGTCCTTATCAAACATAAATTACCTTTAGCTTAAAAAATATATCCAACAACGTATTTGCATGTGATTAATTTACACACATGAGATTGAGAGGTAACTAATACAGCGAACCTGAATGAAGGTTGTTAAATAATCCAGGTACATAGTTTCTAATTTAGCTAAGTGTGGCAGGTTTTTATAACTGTCAAATAGAGACCCACAGTAAGACATAAGGTGGTTGATTACGCAGCTTTACAGTGTGTAAATGTCTAAAAACATCTAATGAGAAATCATTTTGGTTTCAGAAGGATCTTTGTTGTGTTGATAGAATGTTAATAATGTTTTATATTTATTTTTCTTTTATTTTTAGTAATCGTGCTGGATTTAGTTTTTCTGTAGCTGTTTTTGTGTTATATGCATTTGTGTGTGTGTGTATATTATATATACATATATATATTCTGTAGCCTTTATTCAGTAAAGTATTTAGTTATTGTGCTGTCTCTTTTGTTGAATTACAAATGATGCCAGGAAACAAAAAGCACGTGATGCGTGACTAAGCCTTCCTTTGTATCTGTGTGTGTCAGCGCGCAGTGTACGTGTGTTGCTCTTTCGAGGATTAAGACACGTATCTTTGAGCACTTGGACTGTCTTCATTTTCCTAGCAGCTCTTCTTCAATCTAGCCTTTACGTAACAGCCGAAACAGCAGAGATATCGGTGGCAGTATGTAACTGTACAGTGACACCCTGTGACCCTCTAAACACAGATCACTTTGGACTGATTTGGACTGTACATTTTATGCATTTTTCAGACCAGTCATCTTGGTGTGTTAGTACAAAAACATATCCCCTTGGTTAAAGGGTTATGCCTTCAATTATATGAATATATGAATATATATTATATGAATCACTACTAATGGGGAATTAAAGTGCGATGGTAAAGGCTGGATTTTTGGGACGGCTAGCAGTGTGTGGTCCTGAACATGCCTTGGTCCAGAGAAGCTATTCTCCTGATATCCTCTGTGCTCCTTTTTAGTTTATCACTTTTAGAGGAGTTCGACTGTAGCTGCAATGAGCTGGAGGTCCTTCCGCCCACCATTGGCTACCTCCACAACCTGCGGACGTTCGCTGCTGACGAGAACTTCCTCTCGGAATTGCCCAGAGAGGTAAGGCTCACTGGTCCATATGGTTTGTTATTCTAATTAACACGCGTCAAGTGTGATTTAATGGAGGACAACAAATAAAATGTGTAGCTGGCTGACAGTAATCAATTTAAATACGAAGAGAAAATTATGATCATATCACAGGGGATTGGAGATACAGGTGTATATTTTGAGATGGACGTGAAGGATGAGGCCATATTATTGTTTACATGTTAGGTAATGGAAAAGAGGAAGCCACATCACTGGTCACCTGTCTGGGAATAGGGAGGGTGAAGCCACATCACTGGTCACGTGTCTGGGAATAGGGAGGGTGAAGCCACATCACTGGTCACGTGTCTGGGAATAGGGAGGGTGAAGCCACATCACTGGTCACGTGTCTGGGAATAGGGAGAGTGAAGCCACATCACTGGTCACATGTCTGGAAATAGGACCCTAATGTACAGCAGAGCCAAACTTCTGCTCCATTATACATGCACTGATTGGATGTACTTCAGCTGCCTACATTGCTGGAAGCTTCCAGCTTAACTGAAGTGGAACAGGGTGGCGTAGCTGCCTCCAAATGTTTCATATCAGACTAAACCAGCCAGATGTAGAAAGTACAGTAGGCACAATAAAACGCCACTATCAAAGAGGCGCACAAGAATGTAGAAGCTTCTGGTTTTTTGTGTAATTTTTTTAGCAGAAAAAAAGCATGCCATCTCCTGAGTGTCGTAGCAGTGATGCTGAAAAGGAAAGCTGTGTACTCTGGTAAAATATATCCACCGTGCTATTGTCCACCGCAGGATATAGGTGTGAGAGCGCAGTAACGCGGCACGGCCATCACCAGCTTTTCTCTTTCGCTTGTGTTTGCAGATCGGGAACTGTAGGAATGTCACGGTCATGTCTCTCCGCTCCAACAAGCTGGAGTTCCTGCCCGAGGAGATCGGCCAGATGACCAAGCTGCGCGTTCTCAACCTCAGCGACAACAGGTGCCCCCCGCCAATATCACGGGATGCCCCCTGCCCCCCTATAAGCACATCCTCCATCATTACAACCGCAGCTAAAGCTGTACAAATGATAAATATCTTTGGGCACTGAATGCAGGCAAGCATGCTCCGTTTTGCGTGAGTAGAAAGTTGTTATTAAAGGAGAGATTTGTAATTACCAATCCTTGATTATAAACTGTGTAGCAGACAAGCCCCTGGTACATTCTGCTGTGCATTATACTTACTGCCATTAGGTCCCAGCATTAGGCCTGCATGATGTACGCATTACTCATTCCACAATGGCAGCCCAGTGGCCTTCCCCGTTATTACACAAGCTCCTT
The DNA here is from genome assembly GCA_026777985.1 of Mormyrops attenuatus. Classification (NCBI taxonomy): domain Eukaryota; kingdom Metazoa; phylum Chordata; class Actinopteri; order Osteoglossiformes; family Mormyridae; genus Mormyrops; species Mormyrops attenuatus. Next base: position 23,519,125 of record JAODKC010000036.1, read on the forward strand.
TAAGCTCTCGCGGGCTTTGACGTTTGTATGCTCTCGTGAGACATGCCAAGTATGGTCGAGCGCTCCAGCTGCGCAGATTTTATCCCATTCAAGGTGCATCATGTTATTATTTTTCTTTATTAGCTCATTAAGATAACAGAAGTTCCTCCCCCAGCCCACCAGCCTCATTAAGGAAGCCGTTTATGAGATATTTGGATGCTCGGCCTGCGATTAAACCAACGTAGGGTGATTAAACCGTGCTAAATAACAGCCTGACTTAGCTAGCACACAGCTGAGGGGACGCTGCACAATGAGCATGAGCTGCTCGTAGCCGAGGCCCTGTCTCCACTGCAAGACAGACCGTGATGAACCGGCTCCCGTCACATTTGGCCAAGTAGGCGGTGACAGGCACTGCTGGCAGCTAAGCGTTTCAAACGAGTGCTCTCTGTATCCTGTGATGGTTCCAGGCAGATATGGGGGCTGTAAAAATAATCACAATGTCATTCTGAATTTACGTGTATAATGGGAACATGCGCTGGATTAGCCTTGAAGGTATCAGAGGAGTCATCCCAATTATCCTGTGTCCTTGTCACTGGTCAGCAAGTTTTCATTTTTGTATGTTGGAAGGTCATGCAGACAGTAAGACATTAGCTATTAGAGACTAATTATGGCAATAAATCAAATTTGCAATTTTATGCCCTTCGTTTTTCATGTTCTGTCTTTTTAAATCCCATAAGAGCTTTTTTATATGAAATGGATTGCCTTGCTTTCTTAAGAGCTTAATATATATATATATATATATATATATATATAGAGGGAGAGAGAGAGAGAGAGAGAGAGAGAGAGAGAGAGAGAGAGAGACTCTCCCAAAAAAGATGCTGTTTTGATCTTTTTTTCTAACAGGTTGAAAAACTTACCATTCACTTTCACAAAACTGAAGGATCTCGCTGCACTGTGGTTATCAGACAATCAGGTGTGTTTATATGTATCTACTGTGTCCAGGGCATTATTTTATGCTCTTATGATAGTTTTCATTATAAAATAGTGTGTATTATAAAATCTATATTGTATTATACACTGTCTCATATCGCTCTCACTGTATGTAAGTTTGCACCTTTTACTATATTAGTCCTGTTGGATGCACCTTACCCATCATTTTACCTCTCTCATTATCACATCAGAATCAGAATCAGAATCAGAATCGCGTTTATTGGCCAAGTATGTGAGCGAACACATACAAGGAATTTGATTCCGGTCGATGGTGTCTCTCAAGCACAACAGTATAAAAACAATAATCTGTGTTTATTACTTACTGTTTATGTATTTATTTCTCACATGTACTTGTCATAAATGCTCCTGTTGTATACGTTGCATTGTGTTTGGGACTCTGCACATAAGAATTCCACTCACTTTGTATCTTTGTACAAACTGTAATATGACAGTAGACCTGAATACGAATATGAATCTAAAAGCAGATTCCATCCATGGAAACCACCCAAAAATAATTACAGCTCGTATGCATGCATCAAAGTGTGTGAATGATTTCCCTGATATAGGCATGGCAGGTCTTGCTGTAACGCACAGCACTGTAATGCATACATGTGACTTGTGATCCCTTCGTGTCGTTGCAGTCCAAAGCCCTTATTCCCCTTCAGACGGAGGCACACCCAGAGACCAAGCAGAGGGTCCTCACCAATTACATGTTTCCTCAGCAGCCGCGCCATGATGAAGGTTGACCCACAGTGCCCCCTGTTGGCTCTCGTGTTGTGACAGACAGCCACTCATCACCAGGAGCAACATAGAGCATTCACATTTGGGAATGAGGGTCAAACCCAGGCTCTTTCTTATGGAGTTATACCTGAACAGTAGTGCTGTGACTTATATACATCTTCGGAGCTCTGGGTTGCTCTACAGAGAGCCTTGGGGAACTAGCAGGTGGTGAAACAGACTGGCATGCCGGGGGTCTAGATGACATCAGGGTTAGCGACTGATTTCTGTAGCGGTTTAGCCCTGTTTCAGGAATGTTAAACAAAATACAGCATTTTCCAGACTGCAGGCGGCAGATGTTTAAGCCAGTATCTTTCAATCGAGTCCTTAAGGATCCTGGACAGTCCACGTTTTTGCTCCTTCCCAGCTCCCGGGTGGAACAAAAATAACTGTCTAGCCGGGAGCTGGGACGGAGCGAAAAGATGTGCCATCTGGGGATCCCAAGACACGCTGGTTTGAGCACTCATAGTAAAACTGTGTTTAGACAAAGTATGTAGTGTTTTTTTTTTAAACTGTATAAGATACAATACATTGTAAACCGTCTAAAAGAAAAAAATAACTTTAAACATCTGTTCTATGGCCACCTTCAACTCTTAAAAACTGGAGTTACTGACCAATGTGACCAGTTTGCTTAAAATGACACACAGATTCTGGTAGGCATTTAATCTTCATACCTATAAATGTCCCAGAGCTATCCAAAATATTAAAGTAATTTAATAGTTTTAAAATGAAATCATTCAGTGTTTTAAGGATGATTAGATTAACCATCAATAGTTAAGTGCAAATTGGCATGGTGAATAGATGCACCGGTACCAGCGTTCGCTCTGATGGTGCCCCTTTCTGTCTCATACAGATTACCAATCAGATAGCGACAGCTTTAACCCCACCCTGTGGGAGGAGCAGAGGCAGCAGCGAATGACAGTGGCCTTTGAATTCGAGGAGAAGAAGGATGACGAGGACAGCTCCGGCAAAGTCAAGGTAGCCACACTGCTGAGTCTCACATTGCGGCCACCACTGTCCCGTGTTTGTCTAGCACACTGCCCTTTCACAGTTGGGTTTCACGATGGAGTTTTATGGGGGATCACTGAGGATGAAGAGAAGAGAGTCATACTGGTGATAACCTTCAAAATAACATCAATAATCATAATAGTGATTAGGCACAGTAGCGTTTGCTGCATCCCACAGGCAGCACAAGACCAAAGCCTGGATGTGCAGTTATGATGAAAACTCTTGACAGGCCACTTATATGAGAATCCGTCTCAGCGGGAGCCTTTGGTGCAGGCTCTCGGTGTCATGAGTATTGGCTTTTTAGGAGCATTGACTTATTTTAATGAATGCGTTACATGCAAAGCCCCCTTATGAACTGGCAAAGTACATCTGTTTCCCTGGAAGGTTGTTATATAGTGCAGACCACTGCCACAACGGTCCCTCCAGATTGCCTCTCTTTTTTTAATGAGAGCTTCATCATCCTTATCAGATGCTCTTGGGTTAATGTGGGGGGGGTGTGATTTTGCATGCTAAACCTCTATACATGTGATCAGAAAGTCGCTGGTTCAAATCCCATACCTAGCAGAGTGATGTCATCAAGGCCCTTAACCTCCAATTCCTGCCAAGACACTAGCTGACCTGCCCTCTGATCCCTACTTTTTCATGTTGCTTTAGACAAAACTGTATGCAAAATAAATGTAAAAATATGCAAACTGAATTCAACCTGTCATAGAGAGCCCACAAGAAAGCTTAATATCTCATGCATAAGTATTATGTTTTTTCTTGTATTCTGAGGCTGGCCGGTAAACAGGCTTGTAGTGTCATAGAATATTTATATTGAGTAAATTTTCTTTGAGACAGAAAATCCTTAAAAAATGGAAGCACGGGCAAGGATTTTGTTTTTAATGTTCCTAAGTGTTTAAATTTCTGTGAGAATAATGATAGCTGAAGACTATGTTACATGGTACTGTCAGGGTTAGATAGGGATGATTACAGGCAAAGGGGCCACCTACCCTTATATAAGGATTTAAAAACAGCACAGATACCGTATTTATACCGATAGCCTTGAAAAACAATTGCATGTTAAGTCAAGAGCTGCACTAAGTACCTGTTCTCAGGTAAAGTGTATTAATGTGCATCCCCAATCCCACGGGCGTTAGTCAGGGCTGCATGATGAGCAGTGGCGGGGCGGGCGTTCTCGCCGTCTTTACGCTGTGTACCTCCACTCAGGTGGAGATCAATCTGAAGCGCTACCCTACCCCTTACCCAGAAGACCTGAAAAACATGGTGAAGTCAGTGCAGAACTTGGTGGGAAAGACTAGTCATGCACTGAGCACTGAGAAGTGCTCCTCTGGGACCAACATGGAGCACCATGCCGTGGACAAGTATGAAGCCAAGTGGCCCATTGCACCTAAGGAGGTAACGGCTCAGGACACCACTAGGCAGGGGAATCGCGTGTGTAATGCACGGATGACTGTTCGCCATAGCTAGTGCTCTGCTAGTTGTAGCTTATGACACGTCTACCAAGAGCTTTAAAACCAGAATGGAAATCTGAACATTATCTATATGTGACAGTCTGTGGTCGAGCTTGACATCTGTTCCTTCTAAAATCAGGTGATGGATAGAGATGCCAAAGACTTCCCGAAAAGTCAGATGACAGAGCAGGGTAACATCCATAACTCTGTCATGGAGATCCCAAAGCGCAAGGAGAAGGAGGATTTGACTGAAAGCTCAGAGGTACTATTCCCATGTAATTGCAGACGATATTAGGTCAGTGTCACTTGTCAAGTCCATAAAATAGAAAAGTAATATGAAATTAGCAGTGCGCCTAAGAAACGGTATGTGAGTTTTATTGATAACTATTTTGTCATTATATCTTTACCCCAAAGTAATGGAGTAAACACCAAACCCTGCAGAATTGGCTTGAAATTACAAGATGTATTGAACGTGTGTTAGTGGAGAATGTATAATGGCCTCATTTGTATTCTGGGAATGGGATTTTTTTTTTTAATACTAGATAGATGTGCCATGTCAGGGGATGATACGTCAGTGTTATAGCATCTATTCAGTGCTGCTCTGCAGCTCAGCAGGCATTTCTGAGGGTGTGTAATTGAAGCTGGGATTTTGTAGGTGAAACCTGCAGAGATCAGGAGAACCTTTCATCTCTCAAATGCTCTGACCACCTGATGGCTACATTGTAAGCATTCCTGATGTGACTGGCCATTAGTTTATTTTCTCCTCTGTCTGACTATACTTTATAGATGCCTAATACTACTTAATATATCGAAATTCACATAAAAGAAATGTATTTGCTAAAGGAATGGCAGCTGGTGTTAAAATGCATCACCCATGCATCATTCAACCATCCACCTAACTAGAGAGTCCATGGAACAGTTTCTGTAGCAGTAATGAGAAATAACTGCTGTTTAATATTTCTATATGTGCTTTCTAATATTTGCCATACTCTTCTGAAGATGACTGGGGACATTAAGGGATTATTATTATTATTAGTAGTAGTAGTAGTAGTATCGTTTTTTTGCTGTGCTATTAGCATTCCTGTTGTTTTGCTGACGCTGTTGACGTTGATGAAGTTTCAAAGTCCACAGCTGTGGCCCAGATGTATTGTTCAGTCTATAACGCTTATAATGACCGGGGATTTATGTACAGATATTTGAGAGATATAGTACAGTATGCTGAAGTTATCTTGTAAACATGCTGGTCTATGTAGTTGAGGAGTGTTTATCACGGTCAAGAGGAGGCAGCTGGAAACAGCCAGGTCAGATCCACTGTCCTGCAGCGTCTGGGCCTCTCACCAGCCCTAAAGGATCGTCACTTTCTGAAAGTCTTAGCGAGTTTATCAATAAGCTTCCCAGTAGCATTCATTTTCATTCATTTAAGCTGAAAAGCTCACCTCCAAAAAGCCTCACTGTATGGAGTATCCGGCTGCACTCTCCGCAGACCAAACGAAATGTCTGGCCTGTCTCTTTTTTCATCACCACATGAGTTTGTGTTATGCTTTTTCCTCCCCAAGCCACACTGAAAGTGACCCCCCCCCCAAAAAAAAATGCTGGAACCAGATTGGGGTATGGGGACAGGATTGCCATTACACATCCTTCTAAATATCACACATTTTGCTTTCTAATTCCACGGATTTCCTTCCCATTCTTTGTTTGTTTGTTTGTTTGTTCGTGTTTCTTTCTGTGTTTGTCTGTTTGTTTTGATTAGATTTCTTTTCACCGCGTCGATACCAAGCTGCCACAGCCAGAGAACATGAACCTGTCCGTAACATCTTCCTGTTTCTGCCTCATAGTAAGTGGCTGTCAACTCAGATTCACGCCCTGGATTACAGCCGATTCAGCCTTTTCAACCTCAGAGAATCACTGCACTGTTTGGCTGCTATATGTGGTTTTAAATGACATGCTAATGGGTTCTAGACAGGACGTGTTTGGGTAAAACAAGTAGCTTGGACTGTCTGAAACCTCAAATTAGATTAACACTTTTGCGCCAGCATACTGGTCTTATCTGGAGGAATACAAACTTGCATGTTGCTTTCACACCTTCCATTGACAGTCAGGCCAGTTTGTGACACCTTTATGATTACAGTAGTCTCTCCGGTTCCACGGGTGATACGATAATAGTGAACCATCTGCAGAACCCATATATAACATGATTATACATGAATTGCACACAGTAAGACATTACCAACCTTAAATACAGTAATAGTAAAGTACATTATACATTATTATACTGTCTCTCGAATGAAAGGGATTCTGAGGTTTTAGCCTCATTCTCATGAGACGATATAGCAATGGAAATATATTATGTATCAAGGGTTGACGGAGAAACGAAAGTCATGCTTTTTATACCACTCAAAGGCCGAAGGAACAGTGAAAACACACAGGCTACTATTACACATTTTACAATTTTTCGGACCACGGTAGCTGAAACCTTAGATACTACTGTACTAGACAGGACATTAAATATCAGCCCGTCTTTGAGGAGGAAATGGTAAAGTGATATAGCCTAAGGGATCTCCACATGTGAGCTTTCCAGAAAGAAGCAACTAACAGACATACAGGGCTTCCTGCAGGAGAGCTGCTGGTTTGATCACAGCGCCACCAGGTGAAGTAGTGTTGATGCAAGCTCCATTTTCTGTTCAGCCAGGAATGCAATACATTTTCCCTAGTGAACCTAATGGAATAGCCAAGTCTACATTTAGTGCAACAGGAACTATAGGTTAATGTATAAAAACACATCTAATGAAATTCAAATGTTTTATATAGCAGGGATTTCTTGATTGATTTTGTACGGTGTACAAGCATGTGGAGGAGAGTGCTTCAGTGTAAAAAATGACCTGCATTATTATATTAAGAGAGAAATGTAATGGTCTGAACATTTACTTCAGACTTGTTTCTTAGATTACTCTTTTTATCATTGGTCACATACAGTAGGTGACACAGGATTACACCATTTCAAAGAGCACTAGTATGAAGTAACTACTTGTTGACCAGGAATAACAAATCTCTGGGTTAGAGTTCTTGTTGTAGTCCCAAGCGAGGATGCTAACCTATATGCAGTGAAACTGTAATATATGTAGACATATCTTCAAAATAAACATCTGCTACACAGTACCAGTATATCACTTGCAGCTCACATATTACCATAGGTGGAGATTTCAGGTCCAGAGAGTACAAAGCCGGGCCAAGATTTTGTTTCAACCAACCAGTTGAGTCTCTGTGACTGTGACTCTTTATACTCAACTGGTTGGTTGAAACAAA
>JAODKC010000036.1:23526735-23576141 GCA_026777985.1 Mormyrops attenuatus
ACTCAACTGGTTGGTTGAAACAAAATCTTGGTCCGGATTTGTACTCTCTTGACCTTAAAACTCCACCTCTGCAAATTTCTCTATAAATGTTTTAAAAATCCACCATCTTCCAAATGCTGATCATGAGCAAGTTCACAGAGGGCCTGGAGTATGGCCAAGACAGGATGCCATACACAAAAAACAAAACACTAAGGCAAGATGCGTTGCAAGTTTTATTGTCACCTATTCGGGAAACACAGTGAAATCACTGTGTCAGGGGCAGTGGGTGGGGGCAAAGGACAGACATCACTGCTATACAGGACAAGACAGTACAATATAAGACTAAAAAAATGTGATAATAAGTAGGGGATGGGGTAGGTATGCAGGATGCGTCAATAGGTAATGGTGTAAAGTGCAGATTCGCAGTTAGTTTAAGTGCAATGTTCTTAGGCACACACAGCAGAGGTTTCACTCAAACCCACAACCCTAGAGGGGTGACACACTGTGCTGGTGTTTTTCTTAGAAATATCTCTTAGGGTGTGATATTAAAATTGAATCATATCATTTTAGAAGCTGTGGAAGTCGAAATGAGATACTGTGGAAGCCAATGTGGCTACACAGAATTATTCATTATTATTGTTGTCGTTTTGTTGTTGTGATTGTTGTCAGTGACGTCATCATCATTGGTTATGATGATGATAATAATAATGATGATAATATATAATTTTTCTTGTAACAGCTACTTTTACCAGCTCTGGGAGTCTCTCCTGTTGCCGTCCCTTGTACACTCTCCCAGTCCTAATAGATCCTTCCATAAAACGCACTGAACAATACCTAGTGACCCCAAAAATGCAATTCTCTTTGGCAGAAAAAGAATGATGTTAAAGCCTTAAAGGGGAATTCACCCAAAAACTGTGTCAGTTCCTGACATGTTCAAATTATATTGTACTACATGCATCCATTGTAGTTATGGCAATCCATAATAGGGCAAACACCCATTCACTCAGTCATACACAAAAGGTTATTTATTCAAGTAAAATTAACCAACATTGATCAACATACACCGTGTAAAATACTAGCACCTTTCAATATTTACTGTAGTATCTGCACCCACCTCATTTTTCCTAATTGTAATGTGTCAGTCACTGTGATTGACTTTTTAAATGAATATTTCTCGTTTTTAACTTGAGTTTTTTTACACTGAATTAGAGGAAGAACTGGCTTTGCATGTATCAGTGGCGCTATGGACAGTAAGGAAAAAATGCACACTGGCAAATGAAACCCGTCTACCAGCAGTGATTAAAACAGCAGCAAACAGATGAAACTGCATGTTTTGCAGAAACTGCATTTGTTTTTAAAATGACTCGGCACAGTGTAGTTAGTAACAGTGTAGATTCCCGCTAGATGAAACAGCAGGAGTAACAGTAAATGATCAGATTTGGAAGGAGCCCTCTGTGCGTGTCTTTCCACAGGATTCCCTTGGAGGCTCTCCTAATGACATTCGCATTTCTGACATGCGACCCACTTTGGTGGAGACCCCTATGTACAAACCAAAGGTTGTCTTACTAGGCAAAGATAAGAAAGGTGAGTATTCTTTCCTGGACTCCTTGCAGTCCTTGTGTTTTTTTTTTTCTTTTTGCATCTCCATTAGCTCAAAAAGTTATAATTGTACCACGTTTGTTAAACACAGTCCCCACACAAGTATCTATTTGCACCACTATCTTTTTTATAACCTAAAAGAAACAAAAAATGTGTTGGTCACACTGGCACCCCCAGTCTGAGGCAAAGTGAAACTGGCTGGCGAGTCAGAGCCCCCTCAGAAGTTGGTACCCTGGCAGCCGCCTGTACTGCCTATAGGATTAACCGGCCCTGGGTGCTGCAGTTGTATTTTGATATTTAATTGCTACTCATATTTTAAAAAATCAAACGAAAATTTGTATTATCACCCCTTTAGTTTAATTGAACAATTGCATGGCAGTAGCCCAGTCAACCTGTATGCATGGTATTATAATTAAGGATCATTGTTAAAATATATTGCCATAAAAATGTGCATTTCAGCAATACATCATTCAGCACTACACTTCTGATTTACACATAGTATTTGGTGATTATATTTCCCTAGGGGAGTGTTATTGCATTTAAAAATACGGAACCTTGGTTTTTGTGTGTCAGAGTCGACAGACGAATCAGATGCAGAAAAAATGCAGGGTCTGAACAACAGTGGATCCTCAGCGACCTACTCGGACTACTCGCCGTCGCAGGGCTCCTCCGGCTCGTCCAATCCCCCGGGCACCGTGTCCGCACTCCAGCCAATCGGAAAGGAAGGAGTGTCCCAAACGCACTGGACTAACAGGTGGAGAGTCTGCACAGAGCTACTATAGTCACATTCCTGCATGTTGGCAGGGGTTTCTGATGAGCCTCTTGGCCAGTGAAGGTTCCACCCTTTATAGGTTGGCTAGCATTCTGAGTAGGACACCATGTATTAATCCATGACCATGCATTTTCCTAATCATTCGGCTGGGGGGCGGGTTAGACTTTTTATCCACAAGCGCCACTTAGAGGATGATCAGGGATCTGCAGGTTTTCATTGCCTGGCATTGTGTGCCCAGGTTGGCACTACTTCACAGCAGCTTGCAGTGAGTAGTGAGAAATGAGCACGTTTGACTTAGCGTGAACGTCGGCCGTGTGCCCAGCGTACCCCTAGTGCATCCAGGTGGGTGTGGAAAGCTCAATCAACCGCAGAGCGGCAACGGGCCAGAAGCTGAAAAATAACTGCTGAAATCTAATAAGTATTATGAGTAACTTTCACATTATGACTCTCCACAATCTTATATCTGTAATACTAATGAGAATCTGATGTTTCATGCCTTATGTAGCTTTTGGTGATGTCTGTACCCTGAGAGGATTGTCATTACAGCCCATGTACTGTAATGAACAGAGTGCTTGCTATATTCATATATGTTTTTCACATTAAACTCTGTGCTGAAACATCACAGATTTGCCCTGAGTTGGAAATTCACTGTCACACATTATAAAAAATGCAGTGGTAGATGAAAAATGTAAAGCTCAAATTTGTTAATTTAATAATAATAACACTGATGATCCAGTTTCGCGGTCTTGGACTGATCATGCGTTATTGGTAAGTACTCCTCAACTTTACTCCAAGGAAAGGAAGGTTCTGAAAAAGAGTGGACCAGTCCAGGCTTAATTCTGAAAAAAAAGGTTAACAGGGCAGTGCAGGGCAGTCTAGGACCCATTATGCAGCATTGAAATACTGTATAGCATCAAAATGCTGTTTACGTATTCACTCGCAGAAAGTGAGTACTTATTCTGTAGAACCAATTTTATTTTCACCAATAGGATTTTATTAAACTTCAATTGAAACTTTTTCTTCATAAATAGGTGTCAAGTTTGTTTATGACAGAGAGGTTGAAAAGCCACATTGGTGACATCAGCTGTATTACCTGCTTTTAAAGCATATCTTGTTTCATAGAATATGAAGTTTAATCGGCAGACAATTATGGCTTGAATTACCTTTAAAATCAAGGTTTCATCATCTTCATACTCATATCCCCAACCATGTGGTGAGGAGTCTCTCATTTATCTGCCTTTCCTTCTACGGTAACTGCTTATCAGACACTTTTTGAGTAACCTACATTGAATATGGAGAAACTGATGTACAGATGTGGAAATTTCCACAGAATCCCACACAGGCAAATCACATATCCACCCCTAATCACTGGGATGAACATCAGAACTTGTAAATAAGGCTATTACCATCTCATACTTTCCAGTAATACTTATACCAAATTTGTCATGAGTGCTTTTTTCTTTTGAATTTTAATTATTCCATTTACTTCATTATTTTTAATTATACTACTGTTCATTTTACAACTTTATTATTATTTTTGTGGTTTGTATACTCTTTGATGCATATTCTTTATTTCCCTTTGCAGTTGTTTTCGATCTAAATACTGTTGCTGAATTGCACAAATTGTCATAGCATTGCTATTTCCTATAGGTTGGCTCAGTCTTTCCCAAAGCCCATTGAGACCAAACCATTGCTGAGCCAAAGGGAGACCCCTCCTTCTAGCACGTTGCAACAAAGAAGCGAAAGACGCCCCCTCAGCGACACCTTTGACAGCTGGAATGACACCTCCCACTATGACAATACGGGATTTGTGGCCGAGGAGCCTCCGATCAACAGTTCGAGCAGCGGCAACCCCATGCTGGGCTCCAAACCTAGGAGTAGCTCCGCACACGGGCGCCGGCCCCTCATTCGACAGGACCGGATAGTCGGGGTTCCGCTCGAGTTGGAACAGCCTTCCCACACCTTCCATCCCGTCCGCAGCACCCCCGAACCCGGAACTCCTACCCCAACAAACCCCTGGCAGAATTGGACAAGGACCCCCAGCCCCTTTGAGGACAGGACTGCCTTCCCCTCCAAGTTGGAAATCACCCCTGCTAACAGCCCTAACCCAGACCGCAAGGACTTTGAGCAAGACTTGGCTGATCTGCCTGGCACCTTTCCCTCCTCAGGCGCTTGGGGCTTCCTGGACTCGCAGGACTCGGGGACGACCAGGAGCCACCCGAATGTTTTTACGCATGTTCAGTGCAGACCGGACTCTGCCAAAAGTGGGTTGATCATCAGCAAAAGCACAGAGCGGCTCTCGCCCATGATGAAGGAGGTGAAGGCTAAGTTCAAAAAGTCGCAGAGCATCGACGAGATTGACATTGGCTCATACAAGTTGTACAACATACCCTTGGACAGTTACAGCTCCAGCATAGAGAATCAGGGCAGTGTAGACAGGGCAGATCTCCCCCCACCCATCGAACAGAGCATGTCCCGAAGCCAATCTGCTCCTATGCTGGATGATGACATGGACAGCTTTGGCTCAAACAAGATGTCTCAGCAACAGAAACCTTCCATCCCAAAAAAGGTGTATCAGTTTGACCAAAGCTTCAACCCCCAAGGAGCCATGGAGGTTGTGAATCCTGAGAGGAGGGTCCCACCCCCCTTTCCAAACACCCCCGAGTATATCAACCAACCAGGAAAGACCCTTCCCAAAGAACTTGTAAGTCCCCGAGTGTACCGAGGCTATCCCCCTATGGAACAGATGTTCTCCTTCTCTCAGCCATCTGTTAACGAGGATGCCATCCGCCAGCCATTCCCCACCCAGAGATCCCGACCCGGCTTCCTACGGCGGGCAGACTCCCTGGTCAGTTCCACAGAGATGGCACTCTTTCGCAGAGTGGCCGAAGCCCACGAGCTGCAGTCCAGCGACCGATATGTAAGGCCGCACTTTAAGGGCATGTTGGAACATCAGAATAGCTTGTCCACCATGGTGGACTCCCAGTTCCACAAGAGGAACGGTCGGTACGAGGATGAGTACTCCTCTTACCAGGAGCCCAAAAAGCCAATCATGGGCTACCCCACCAAGAGCCTGACTCAGCGGCGACCCTTGTCTGCCAGGAGCTACAGCACAGAGACCTACGGTGCCTCACAGGCTAGGCCTGTGTCTGCCCGGCCAACCATGGCCGCCCTGCTGGAGAAGCTGCCTTCTGATTACACCTTGAGCACTTGCACTGAGAAGATCCCAGATGGAGACATGAAGCTGCGACCTGTACCCCAGAAGCCAGAGGACACTTCCTCTAAAATGCCAGTGGACTGGAGACAACAGCTGCTGAGACATATAGAAGCTAAAAGATTAGACCGGGTAAGGTGAATGCTCCCATTGTTGTGCATTCCTGTGCATCCCCATGCACATCGCAGGTAGTAAAGGGCACACCGCAGGAACACTCCACTGTCGGCACCTTCCCACCCCAGCACAGTCAGCCCCGAGGATGTATGACTGTCGTCTTGAACACGTGTCAAGTGTGTTGCTTATAAATGTGTGATTCCTGCAGTAGAAGTACCGGTTGCTTATGAACCTAGAACCCCAACATGCGGATATGTATTCCTTGTATTGAGATTATAAATACATCTTCAGAGTCAGTATTCAATATAAAGATTATTCAGTATATTTAATAGAAAATGTATGAATTCATTATTATTATTATTATTATTATTATTATTATTATGGTTATTTCTTAGAAGAAATGCAATTTCTGAATTATGTTGTTTCCACGTATACACAAACACAAATACTAATACAGACAGTATGGAATATTACAATTGCTGTTTATTTTGTATAGCACAGGAGTGCCTGTGGAGTACAAGCTGATTATGTAGAATCTACGCCATAGGCAGCCGCGTACGATGCGATGTACCCTCCAGAAATGTAGCTGCATGCTCTGGCAGCATAGACTACGGCGTAGGGTACGCCGCTGTGTGGCTATCGACGGCGTAGATTCTACGCAGCAGTACAAATCAGCCATTACATTGGCTGGTTTCATTAGGCCTTTGTAAAATCCAAAAGTTTTCCCCGAAAAATCGTAAAACTGGGGTCTTGTAATTAGCTAGTTGCTAAACCATTTCACTTGCTTTTCATAATCCCTACAAAAAGAAGAGAACAGGAACAAAAACCAGAAAGACCCCTGGTTCACTAATTATGGCTCGAAATTAACCAAATGAATGAAGGATACCATTAACCAACAGAAAAAGGATGCATATTTGAATTAATGCAAAATATACACAATATTATTGTGACGTATATTGGTTTAAACAATATAGCTCATTTCGTACTCTATAAAATTCAGTGAGAAATATGTCACTATGTCAAAATCTGAAAGAAATATACAGGACCAGGCTTAAGTATCAAAAAATCAATACGATACTTATTAAGCTGATGATTGACAGTACTTTAATTTACAAGATATCTGTTATTATTTCTGGTATATAAAACATTTCTATTGCCGAGTATTATACTGCTGTGTGTTATTGTATGTGTCAGTATTAATTATGTACTGTTTGCCCTGTTTGTCAGCTATGCTGTGTGTATGATGTTACTGTGTTTAACCCACGTGGCTGATCTCTCTCTGTCCGACCCCACCCATTCACCCATGTCACGTGATTGTTCCCCAATCAGAGCGCTGCCCTTAAGCACAACACAGTAAACTTCGGCATGCTGTATTCTGGACGCTATGCCGACCCGCATGCCAGCAGAAGCATGACCGTAAATTTTTACAATCATGCAAAGCATGAAAACCAAACAGCACAGTGGCTACCTCTTCTAAATGTGAGTATGAACAAAAAAGCCGTTAACGTTTAGTCCAGCACGGTGTTAACTGGTGCAGAAAGTCTGTCATGTTTTCCTGTATAGACCAGTCAAATTATAAATTAACATAAGCAAAATGCACTTGCATAAAAACACAGAAAATACATTCAAATGTTACTGTTAAACGTTTCGTTATGTTAAAATTCTGCAAAGGCTATTTAATATGCATTAATTTGCAGATTTTACATTATTCTTATTGCAGCCAATAGAGGGTAGCATATGCGCCTTATATTTTCTGACAGCTGTGGAATTTCTGTATTGTAAACCAATTAGAAAACGATACTTAGTCACAAAAATGCTACGGTACTTAACACGGCAAGATAATATTGTCATAAAAATCTACTTCAAGGGTGACTGATGTTGTCTGATACTAATTAATACAATATATTTTATACCTCAGTGACTGAACTGAACTGAATTAAGCTATATATACAGCAGCCTAAAAACACATCTTATGGGAACCATCGAAGTTTGGGAACCATGCAAATTAAAACCACCCATTCCTAAGAAAAGCTTTGTGTTGCTGTGTCTGAAATGGGAACATGTTCGCACTGCCTGTCTTCCCGCTGTGTCAGCCAGAGGGCGCCGGTGCGCGGTGTCTCTTCCTGCTGCAGTGCGGCTCCTCTGTACCTCTGTCACTGACAGTTACCCTCATCTGCATGTCTTCCAGTTTTTATGTCTGTTCTGGTAAAGCTGAAGACAATAGAATAAGGTGTATGAATAATTTGTGCATTACACAGAAGTTGCACATTGCTTTTATAGATATGAATCTTGAAAAATAAATGATTCACTTTTTTAACAATACAAGCAGAATATTTATTTGCAATGGTTATGAAGTCATTTGTTGTAGGGTTATTTTGAATGATCTAATATAAAATCCACAATAATGTACTGGTCACAGTTTCTTTTTTGTTATGCTATGTTTGGAAAGCAAATGTTTGCTCTAAGTGTGAGTTTGAGGAACAGCTCAGGCCAGGCTGCAGCTTCCCCTCAGGGCTCTGACTCGGCCTCTCGCCTCTCTCGGCAGACACCATCGCAGCAGAGCAATATCTTAGATAACGGTCAGGAGGAGATCTCCC
Source organism: Mormyrops attenuatus (assembly GCA_026777985.1). Taxonomy (NCBI): domain Eukaryota; kingdom Metazoa; phylum Chordata; class Actinopteri; order Osteoglossiformes; family Mormyridae; genus Mormyrops; species Mormyrops attenuatus. Next base: position 23,535,011 of record JAODKC010000036.1, read on the forward strand.
CCACCAGTCAGTGGGCCCCATACTCACTGGGCCGGAGGGATGTGCCCCCGGACAACATCGCCAAAAAGGTAGGCGGCACTGGGGGCTTTCCGCACAGTACCTGTACCACAAAGCTGACCCATCGAGAGGTCCATCCCCAGAACAGTGGACAATATGGGGAGGTCATGCTGTGAACCGAATTTTCCTTTATTAATTCTGCTCCTGACACAAACAGGCTGCTCCTCCAAATAGTGAATCATACGGCTGCAGCTGAGTACATACAGCACACAGACAGGGTCAGGAGGTTAGGCAAAGCAGTCAGATGGCTAGAGCATGTAATGTGACTGATTTTCAAAATGGTTTGATTCTTGGTGCCTGATGTGGTTCTCAGAAACAGCCCTCTTCCTGTGATTTTTCATGCACTACAATGTCTGGAGTTTACAGAGATTGGTGTGATGAGCAAAAAGACATGTCGATGGATGAAAAGACCTTGTTTATGAGAGAGTTTAACAAGTCTGGTCATTCTCCTCTGACGTAATAGGAAGAAAGAAATAACAGCTCCACATAACAGTGGTGTGCAGAAAGGCTTCTCTGAACACACAACCCGTCTACCCTTGAAGCAGTTCTGGAGTGGATTCTATGCAGTACTAGCATGGGGTACCTAATAATGTGGCTTACTTGATTGAAATACATTGACACGCATCCATAGACAGTACTGTGCAAAACTCTCAGTCAAAGAAAATTGTTTAAATGATCTTAATATTGGTGTAAATCTATGACAGTCAAAGTGTGTCAGCTTAGCCATTTCTCCTAAAGTCACCCCACAGTGAATACGATACAAGAAACACGAGAAACAGAGGTCACTGCAAGATCACTGTCAGATATCACATGAGAGGCTGCAGTTTTTTGGCGCCAGTCCAACACTGTCCATATAATTTATGCTTCTTATGAGTTCCTAAACTTTTTGTGTGTCGCCTGCCGGCCTTTGCATGTTATCTGCGGCTTTCATGAACTCCCAAAAACTCCCAAAAAATTCCCCTTTAATTTCTTATGCTGACCCCACAATATATATCAAAAGCATGATGGGGAAAGTCACGATGCAGAAAAGTCGACTCTGTATCAATATTGGTTTGCCAGTTTGATATGTATATTTTTTTTATATAGTTTTTGCTGAAGAGTATTGTAGGTCTGCATTTAAAGTCAAGGGCTGTAACTAGGGCTGGGCGATATGGCAAAAAAATAATATCGCAATATTTTTAAGCTATATCACGATACACGATGTATATCTTGATATCTTGAAATTTCCTCAAAATCACTATATGAATGATAAATTCGGCCCTATATTGCATAAAATGACACCAATACTTATATAATATAAATGCTTTTATTTTAAATCAAAGGATAGTATAGCAAACTTTATTTTAAACTAAAGTTTTGTTTTAAACTAATACTTTTTTCTTGTATGGGATTGATTTAGCAAACGAAGCAGTTATTTGCTTCTGGGCTGGCTCCATTTTCTTTGGTGTAGGTGGAGATGTGGACATACGAAGTCTGAGGCATTCTTCGTTTTGCAGTGGATGGGTTTTCAGGTGATATAACAAGTTTGTGGTACTGCTACCTTTTGTGGCAATGGACTTGTGGCATACTTTGCTGATAATTGTGTTTTGCTCAGTGTCGTCCTCGCGATATCCAAACCACTGCCAAATAACAGACCCAGTGCTGTTTTTCTTAGGCACAAAGTCGTCCGCCTCCATCTCCGATTAATGTCTCTGCGGGCTTTCACTTATCTCCGCGGATTTGCTTCTCTCCACTGTTAGTCAAGCACAAAACGCGCATGCGGAAAGTTTTCTGGATGGGCGGGGTGGGAGCAGAGAAGCGTAACGCGAAAGCGGTAAAAAAGCGCGCATGCGCTAGGAGAATTTTCTGGATGGCCGGGGGAGCAAGCTGTCTGCTTTGACGGGGCAGAAAAGCAAAACTGGAAAGTGAAGTACATGCTGTCTGTTTACCAATAACGTTACGATATTGTCATTTACTACATCGCACGTGGAACAAGCCGAGATACATCGAGTATATTCGATATATCGCCCACCCCTGGCTGTAACAGTAAACATGTAACCGAAAGACACAACAAACATCATTTTCAGTTACACGCAATGAAACAAAAGAATGCATTTATTGACATGGGTAGAACCTAGATTCAGAACTAGATGTTCAACACTGAAAGCATTATGTTAATTGTGGCTTTGAGTTGGTTATGGTTAGTGCTGGAGAGAACTAGTTGGGGACATTAAATTACACCAACACTAGAGAGAGTAGCTGATAAGAAGCCAGACTGTCTGTTGGCTCTGATATTCCGAGCTCGCATATGTTGCTGGAAACACATCCAACATGTTAAGTTATTTGATATGTCATTATCCAAGCATGTGTATGACTGGAGCAGGACAGAAACAACCTCTGCAAGTTCGTCTCCATGTGGCAGTTAAGGCACTTTTGCCAGGAAATTCAGGCTGTGCCAAAAATGTAAGTACAGCTTTCGGGGTGTATATCGCAACAGATATGTGACGGTGGCTGAAGGGTGCCCATGAGGTGACACTTCTCTGGTCATGGGTGACTGCAGTGCGAGCACTGGCACTGACAGGGCTGGCTAAAAGAACTGTGTTGGTCCCCATGGGTTTGGCGATTGAGGCGAAAGTGGCTTCATGTTCCTAGACTTCACAAAAGCTTGGAGGCTGCAGGTTGCTGGATCCTTGTTCCAGTGCCCTGAGCCGCATCGTTGGACTTGGTACTCCAATACTGGTGCGACGAGATCGATCACATCCTCGTGGGCAGACGCTGGACACTTCTGCAGGACTTCAGGGTCTATGGAAGTGCCTAGTTTGTGAATTCTGACCACAAATTTCTTGATGCTACTCTGAAGATTCAGCTTAGGTCCAGTAGGCTACCACCTACTAGGAGGATGAGGCTGGACCTGGCCAGACCCCAAGATGTTTCTAATGATTTTGCATGCAGTCTGTTTGAGGAACTTGGAGACTTGGGTGCAACTGCCGATTCTCATGTGATGTGGGAGACCTTCCGTGATAAGACCTTGAAGGTTGCTGAGAGTCGTCTTGGTGTTGCCGGTGTTCCCAGAAGCAGGTGTTTCATCTCACAGTGGATACTGGATATTATCGAGAGGAGTCACAGCGCATGGCTTGATGGCAACTTCAGTCTGTACCGGGAACTGAGAAGGACGGCTGTGAGGCCAGATAAGAAGTGCTAACGTGAATGTCGGCAGATTTTCTTTGCAGCCTTTCAATGTATTTGTATATTTTGTAAATTTGTTTGTAAATTTTCGTAAAGTGTTGTTGATCAAGCTGCCCTGACATCCTGAGACTTTGTGGGATCCCCCCAAAGTTGCTGGACATTATGGCCACCCTGTACGCTGGTATTATGAGTGCTGTGCAGAGTTCAGGCAGAACCTCTACGTTCTTCACAGTTGATTCTGAGATTCTTCCTCCTACCGTGCTTACATGGACTGGGTGTTGGGCAGGGTCCTGGGGTCCAGAGGCTGTGGCACATCTGTTGGTTGATGATGCTGTGATCTTCAGGGTCAATGGAGGCTCTGATAGGGGCTCTGGATTGCGAGTGTCTTGGATAAAAGCCAAGATGCAGGCCTTTAATGACCTCTTTGGTGCAGCCATCAGTAATGTGTCTCTCTTCGGAGGGAATGTTGACCGCAGAGGTTTATTTACTCTGGTAGCAACATTTATGTCTCTGTGACTCTTCCGATGCTGTCAGTAGACAGATTGGGAGAGCATGGAGGGTCATGAGGTTGCAGGAAAGGGGTGTATGGTCCTCCTGATATCTTTGCAAGAGAACGAAGGTTCAAGTCTTTAGAGTCCTGGTTCTCCCTGTTTTGCTGTATGGCTGCCAGACATATACGCTATTGAGTGACCTGAGATGAAGACTGGACTCCTTCGGTACTATTGCAACAAAACAGCAAAATTCTCCTTCAGACAATCCTTAGGTACTGCTGGTTTGACTTTGTGTTGAATGAGCAGTTGCTAAGGGACCCCCAAATGAGGCACATTACCGACATTGTAAGGAAGCATCAGTTACGGCACTACGGCCAAGGCATTTCCCTGGTCTGACTCACAGGATCCTCATTGCTGAGGACCCAAGTGGCTGGACCAATTTTCAGAGGGTGGGACTGGACCGCATGTTGGCCTGGGGGTCGCCAACTGGGTTCCGGAGGTGTTTCGTCATGTGGTGGGTGCGGCAACGCGCTCTATCAGTGCATGCTCCCCAGCCTGACCTGACATATGTGTCTGTTTCTAATACCTATTTTATGTGCATTTTTTTTGGTATTTTCAATCTTCTTAATTGCAAGGATGGACTCCTGCCATATTAGAAAACCCAGGACATAGAGCCTGAATAGATTGTAATGGCAGGTTAATAGCACTGCTTTAAAGTTTAGAGTTTGGGGCAAAAACTCTGGATTTCAAACAAAGCCGCATTTCCAGTTACATTTTAAGGGGGTGCAAGAATTATTTATTATGTTGCAAGGGTAATACATGATGAAACCGAAAAATTACTCCAATTCCATGAATGCTACGAGTTCCATTTAAAGAACTGTTTATAATATGATATATTTCCTCATTTTACAGTAAGAATAATGAAACTTGTCTGGTGGTTTGAAACAGTGTTGATGATAAAAAAAAAAAACACCTATATTATTTAATATGAAATGTTAATCTGTGTGGCCTATGCAGTGTTGCAAAGGAGGGAAAATTCAGATTCTTACACTGTCAGGAAAATATTGTGATGTTCCAGTGGGGCAACAAAAAAAAATAGAAAAAAAATTCCATTTCAGTGTGTGTTTGTAGTGTCATTGCCATATCTCGATTGGTAATGTAACAGCAGGCTTTGGTTAACCTGGCTTTTATAGTGTTGTTATTGCGCCCTCTGTTGGTTGCCTGCTAGTCATGCATTTCACCTAGTGTCTGCATCTCTCCACTGTTTGACTCGCTGCCTAATGACTTGCCTGACTTACCCCCGGCAGACGCAGACGATGATCATGACCTCCACATCCGTCACGCCACCACACCGCTCCTCCCGTGACCAGCAGTACGAAGGGCCCATGAACAAGATCTCCATCCAGCAGTACCACTCCCCGCTGCCCATGGCCATCTCAGCCACCAGCCCCCGGCCCCAGAGTGCCCACTGCCTCATTCAGACCAAAGGGCAGAAGAGCTTGGACGGATACCAGGAGCAGGTTGGCCTCCCTTTCTGCCACCCTCAGCACGTGGCTGTGAGAAGATGCCAACATTGTGCACCTGGCTACATGGAGGACTGTGGAATTTAAGCTTCGGCCCCCAACATTAGCTGTACTCTCTCCAAATTTAAATCTTTTGGGTAGATCTCTTCCAGAATCATGACATCTGCCAGCTCTTGCTGACCGCAGCTTCTCTGTGCATTGAAAGCTATATTTCATGATATAATTCAGTATGAAAATATACTTGAAAGTTTCTAATGCCAGGATATGCAATATACATGCTAATTCAATTTCCTGCTAATTAGAAAAGGATATTTGGCTTAATAGTGCCATTTTTACCATCCTCTGCTTTGTGAAGTGGTTGTTGGTCTGTTGGTCAGTGCACTCTTAGCCAATACCATGTCATCTCTACGATACTATAAGATAAAATTAATATAGTATAATTTATGATCCAAAGGGAAAATCCTTCATAGAGCAGCGAGGTACATAAAGTGCACAGATACAAACATGTAGTGCAAAGCAAAGACAAAGTGCACAGACAGACCGCAGTGTACACAAGAACAAATGGTGCAAACAGTACAAAGTATACAAAGAGAATGCTGGTGATGTTTGATCAGTTAATGCAGTAACTGTGCCCTGGACAGCTCTGCGTGAGGATAGAGAAGAGCCCGGGGTTAGGCTTCAGCATCTCAGGGGGCATCAGCGGTCAGGGGAACCCCTTCAAGCCTTCCGACATGGTAAGACTGAGCTTCTCCATCTCGCCCTATGCCGCTACTTGGAGGTTAGCGTCAAAGCTGTGTGTGAATTCCACAGGCTGCTCCCTTATTGCTGTACTTTATGGGTTAAATTGCATGTTTTGGTCATTTTTAAAAGACTTTCTTAGTTGGATGCAGAATGATAATTCCAATAATTCCAAAAGGGACAGACCCAGAGGCATTGTTGGTAGATGTTAGCATGTTGGTTTTCAGTTGGCGTTGTTCCTGTGGTGGTAAGTACAGTGGCAAAGTATTGAAAATGTTTTGACAGTGTTTAGTGTTTTCTTTAATGTCACCTACCATACTCCATCTGTCATTCTTTAATGTAGTATTTTTATGAATAGTCTATCTGTGATAAGGAATCTTCAGAACACATTTCTGAGCTACCTCCCTAGTTGTGTATGAGACGTAATGAACAGTCAGTGGTATTTTTCTGTTGTTAAAAATGCCTATGGGAGCTCAGTCAGTAGTGTTGTCACCTCAGATATAATGGACATAATCTAGCAGAGTTTGCATGTTCTTCCTGTGCTTGCATGCCCCCCCCCCCTTCCTTCCTGATTTAAGCAGAATACAAAGTAATATTCAAAGGAATAGGCCATGTAGGCGTACATAGATCATCACAGAAACATGCAGAGTATGCTATTGAACACAAGGTGCCTGACTTTATGATTCAAATCGATTACATATTCATAATGTGCTCCACTACACAGTTTTTAGGAAATATGGAACATTTAAGACCTTTTCCTTAATAAAAGGAAGCAAGTTATGTCTCATGTGTGAAGCTGAGGAGCTCTGCAGCTAGTTGTCATGGCAGCCCTTGGAGCCCACGCACTGTTTGGGTCTTAAGGTGAAGCCTGTCAGCCTCTGTCACACAAGTGAGAGCCAATGGCAGCCAGGCTATTTTGGTTTGGCCAGAATGTCAGTGCCTAAACACTTGGCTTAGATGTGTACTGGTTCCTGATTGGCTGTCCTGATAATTGTGAGGCTTCCTCAGTAGGCGGTCGCTCTGTTGAATGTCACCAGACATATAGACGCTGGCTAATGAGACAGCTTACAGAACAAGCACAAACACCCACCAGGAAAGAACAGAATAGAAAATGTGCAGTTTCTGCATTTTAAATATCGGTAGTATCTTATAACCATATTTCTAGCTAACATCTAAATTCAGTAGTACATAGCAGTTAGAATGCCACACATGAATACAGGGATCAAGATAAGTCATGTAAAATGAACAGAAGTGGAGGAAACAATAATGCCAAAGCAGTAAATATGTCCTATAAAGGAACCCAGAGACCTGAACAGGTGATCAGAAAGTTTCAGCCTAGTTCCCAAAAGAGTAACTCCTGATCTATGTTGAGTCACTTGCTGTAATTCCTGCAGTGTGAATTGTAACGTGATATAATGTATTTTCATAATGTAGAACCATAAAAGTCTGTCTGGATAATGTAAATCCTGTTCTATAGGTCATGCCTGCCATGGGTTTACTATGGAAATGCATAGTAGCTTCATTATTTCATAATAATCTGTGATAATACATAATCTGATACAGTCTGTGCCATTACAATGCTGCTATGGAAATCTCAAACAATAAAAAATTCTGAAAACAGTTCAGGGTGGAAAGCAGCTAAACACACCAGGGACCAGAAATTTCCAGGAGGTTCTCTGCTATTTTACACTTGACTGAGGACCTGAATTTCCACAGTAAAAATGTCAGCTGTAGTTGTTTAGATATTAACACCACACATCCTGGACCTAATAAGCTGTTTTCACACATGAAGTCTGGATATTGTCTGGAGTTGCCCTTTGACACACGTGGCACACAACTGGAGATTGTCCACGTCAGACATGTTCACACCTACTGGAAATACTCCAGTTGGTTTAGATGAGGGGCAGCACTTGGGTAGAGCATGCAGGAGGCAGGACATGAAACAAAAAGTGCACTTTGAAAATCGCAGTGTCTTATTTACAGCACTAATGACAGAAGTTCCCGAATCTCACCATCTCTTCAGTTAGCCATGTTCACTGGAGTCTACTGTGAAGATCTATCCTTTATCTCCACCCATGGATGTTTGCGTCGTAACGTTTTCATGCCCGTGACACGATAGAAATGTTCTCAGCATGCCCACTCGCTCACGGTGAATTCTCCATAAGTCTCCCTGCTCCATTCACACATGGGGGTCAATCGGAAATTACCTGGTATGTGTACTAAAGAGCTAGCAAGGTAAAGTTCAGACATTGCTTTTACACAAACAGCACCTCCGATTAATGTCGAGAAAAGTTCAGGGTGGCTGTGTATGTCTGGAAGGGGCTTATATAGTTACAGTTATATATATATAGTTATATAGCTTAAATAATATCACATAAGACCTGCCTGGGTGTTTATTTTTTTCTGTGTCTGCAAGCATTCCTTTACATAGGCACAGCAACGAGCAAGCCGTCATGAATTGGACCATATTATCATGCATAAGGTCAGCAAAGCAAGGAATGTTTTATAATGTATACAATGAGTGCACAATACTTCTTGCTAATATTGCAGTTCCTCCTCAGTTAGACACACAAACTAAGACGGTGTGAGAAGCCTTCCAAAGGGATGTTGACTGCAGTGCCGCACATGTCTCAGATTTTAGATCAGATTGGCATCTGGTGTTTGCAAATATCACGGCTGCATGCACTGTCGTGTTCATAGAGGCATTGATGAATGGTACAGGTCATTATACTACGATAAAAATTCATTTGCAGGTGGACAAAGTTCCACCATGGAGAGGTGCACCTGATTGCCAGTGATGATCGAATGGTGCTGTCCTAAGCAAGAGACTCACTGAGGGCCAAGAAAACATACCTCACACCTCCATGTCAAAACCGGCACACAGGATGGACTCTTGGGGTTTTTCTCCACACCCCAGAACTCCTGGCATCATCCAGCATTAGGTACCAAGATTCATCAGAGCAAGCAATGTTTTTTTCCCACAATCCAAAGTTTTTGTTCATCAACCAACTGCATCCCAAGTTTGTTTGTTTTTTTTGGTTAAAGGAAGTTGAAATTTAAGGTTGATGGCTGCTAAATCCTCTTCCTGTCAAGGTGCAGTGAGTTGTCAGCATTTATATATTTTTTTTTCCAACAGTGATCCATTTTTGAGCACTGGCTAGCATTTTTTGAGGGGTGAACCATTTTGCAATAGACGCTTCTGATCATTAAAACACTGCGGCACTGCAGTTTTGTTCAAAGGCGCTTACATCTTTATTCTTGTCCATTCTCTCTCACATACTCAGTCTGTCTCTTGTTTATCTCAGTTCTTCCTTAACCAGTCTCTTCCCCTTTACCTGCACTGATTGGAATAGATTTAGAAGGCGAGATCAATCCAGGATCCGATCCTTTACTTGTTTTCATCTTATCAGTAGGGGATGTCCTTAATGTTTTGTAAGCTCAGTGTTCATCTAATAAACACATACGCATACAACTGACTCAGCTGCTGAGTTTGACTGCTGTCTGACACTGATTTCTATATTCAGTATTTTTGTACCATTTCAGGTATTATTTTGCTGTAAAGGCTACAAATTCTTCAAGCCTGATTACTTATATTTTTCATGACATAATGTCTTTATATATGTCACCTTGGGAAGTTTCTTTTTGTAATCTGCAGTTTTTTTGTTGGATATACTGTAGTTAAAGTGTTTTTAATGAATGTCTCCCAGTTGAATTACTCTTTAACATTGGGAATCATTCTGTGGGGTGTTAACTCAGGGAAACCACAGTAACATTTTTGGCTTTTTCTTGCTGCCTGTCCTGTCTGCCCTTCAGTATTGCATGTTGATAGTTACTTTCAGAGTATGGGGGTGGTTTACTTTGGCCCAGAGGTCGCTGCAACTGCTGCTGACCTCATCACCCGGCTGCTCCGCGCTCATTCGGCTCCTTCGAGGTCACTGTACTGTCCTCACTATACGTTATGGGGCTTGTGCACAGTTAGACAGTTAGCTAAACTGAATCCAAGATCCAGCCACATGAACTAAAGCAATTAGCATCCAATTTATTGAGTCTTTAATTAGAATGAAACTACAAAAAAAGGAAAATATCCAGTTTACATTTATGAAAATAGTACATTTACACAAATTACATTAAAGTAATTTACTAAGCAAAATAAGCATTCTCAAATACAAGAGAATATGTTAAACAGCGAACACAAACGAATACGGCTGTAAGCTAACTTACACACAGTAATGAAATTAATCAAACAAACCTTATAATTCTTAAACATCAAATACACATAAAAACTTGCAGCCGTTGCCGTCGTCAGCTGCTGCAAAGTGAATCACAAAGACAAAGATTAACTTTTGTCCTACCTGAGAAACCGAACTATCAACTACTGTGCTACAGTTATTTTTTAACCACTTTTTGCAGTACGCAAACTGGCCAGGGGTGGTGCTAATACTGCAGAGCAAAGTATAACTGTCTCAAAGCAGAACCGTCACATATTAGCTAAAACTTCTGAAGGATATATTTGTGAAGTCAAATGGCCAGATCTAGGGAGAATCTAGGATGAGAAACTCCTCCCTCCTTTCTCATCTTCCCCCCTCCCACCAAGACAATACACAAAAGTCATTGGTTGGCAAACTGTAACCCAACACTTATCGAGTAAAGCAGGGCTGGGTATCACCGCTGGGTATCTGATTTCCAAATCAGTTTGATTTCCTATCCGATTTGATTCAATATCGATTCTATTAGGGATATTTGTTACATATCAATTTTGCTTGGATAGGAAAGAGAGAAATAATGCTTGTAAATTGTACAAGGAACCCTCTAACCCTCTAACTTCTACAAACATGTAATCGGTTGTTCATGTTTTCAAAAGTCATTGAGATATTTCCATATTGCTAAGTAGCGACAACTGTTACGATTGTTATTTCTGGTGCCGTTGGTCTGGACTACTTTAGTTTTTGAGGCTGAATGCCTTTAGTTTCGTCTGTCTGTGTTAAGCTTGTACTGTTTGACAATATTATCAGTAATCAACAATAACAGACAAGTAACCCAGTATGTGTGTGTGAAAGTGACTGATCGCAAATTATTTCCTTTGTCAGGGAAGTTGGCAGGCCTGTCTGTGAGGAGGGGCGGGGCCCAGTGTGAGCCAACTTATTTTGGGCCCCAGCAGAAACAAATATAAACCAAGTAATGGAAATCATTGTGCCTTATACTCTGTGGTCATTGTAAGACAGATGTAACTATACTGAAGAGTAACAACTGTGTGTGTGCGTATTCATATATATAATCATAGCAATCATAATGAACTAAATCCCGTGTTCTCTACTACTAAGTATGGTTGCATATCTGTAGCAATAAACTATCCTGTAGCCTGTAATTATCTTTCAGCTGGGTCAGAATTTCACAGCAAAAGTGACTTAAATACCACAGGGAGACTAACTTGCAGAGGCTGTTTCTGCCTTACTCTGGTCATACACACACTTGGATGAATTAGCATTTTTTGATGTGTTTCCAGTAACATATCTGAGTTCAGTCTTGATCTTATAAACTACTCTCTCTCTCTCCAGTGCTGTTGTACTTCATTGGGAACCCAGAATGTTCTCAAACCACCAGTTATAACTGACTATAATCAGCATTAGTCATAACCAACTCACACATTTAGCATAATGATTTCCGTGTTGAATATCTACTTGTAAATTTAATTTCCACCCATGTCAATAAATGTATTCATTCATTACCAAAAATGATGTACTGAAACATCACAGCCCTAACGTTTAGCCGAAATTACGTGCAGGCAGTCCCTGGGTCAAGAACATCTGACTTATGGACAATTTGTGCTCATGAGCAGACTGCCATAAATGGTTTGTAAAAACGAACACACGCCACTTTATTACATTCATAAAAACATTGCGCAACTTCAGCAGTTCATTGGCTTGAGGTATAGTACAGTACCATATGTAGTTACTTTTATTATTACAGTATTATTGTTTTTATTATGTACTGTATTATTACTATTTAGACTTGCATGCAAATGAAAATGACTTGGAGAACGGATCTTGCTGGTAACTGCCTGTATTCAGATGAAATGTGGTTGCATCCAATCATTTAGTCTGCAAATAGTCCACAAGACACAACTTGCCCCCGACTCAAATACCATGACCAGCTCTAGCCCTGATCGTCCTTCTAAGTTGGATAATTCTCTGAAGCAGTCAAAGACCGGCCCCACGTGGAGCTCTGTACGGTTTGCAAGCAAGTTAAAAGCTGTAAGGATGCATTTCCTGAGCTTAATGCATTGCATGTAACTGCCCTAGTGATTGGAGTGTCTTCAGCCTCATGTTCTTCTACCATTCTGACACACCATGCTACATAAGAACATAAGAAACTTACAAACGAGAGCAAAGAATTCATCGATTTTTGGCTCATCAGAAAGTAATTACTAATGAACATGGAGGAGTTTGTTTTCTGTCCAAAAAATAGGAAACTTGGTACTGTGATGTGATAGCAAATATTAATTACTGTACATAAAAAGGACAGAAAGTAGTAAACAATGAAAGAATAAATAAAATCTAATTCCCTGCCAGAGTGGTGGGTGTCACATTGATTTAAAACATATGTACGGCAGTTACGGCCATTTGGAGAAATATGTCATATGTTTTATAGTAAATCATCGTTTGTGCAACAGTATGCCCCCTAAATATTTCTCACTGCGCCTCCAGTCAAACCAGGCTAAACCTGGCCCTGGGTGACAGTGTTAATCATCGAGTCGCTGCTGTTGACATTAATCAGTCTTCGCTTGACTGTAACTCTCACTGAGGTTACGAGCTGTATTGCGGCATTCGCTCTGCTCTTCATACAGAAGGACATGTAAAGGGCAATTTTTGATCGTCACTGATTCCTGAATAACAACTCAGCATTTCAGTAAATTTTCCATGCTTGTAGTGGAGATGTTGCGCTAAACACCAAATGAGAGTGGCGATGGATAAATAGTCAGGTGAACTCCATGCAGAAAGGCACATCTAAACCATGTTAACTATGTGGTTCCTAACCTCATATCACTTTTGACTTATAGGGTATCTTTGTTACTAGGGTACAGCCTGATGGACCCGCTGCCAGCGTTCTTCAACCTGGGGACAAAATTCTGAAGGTAACATTGATGTCCATCCCTGCACATCGCTCACGCGTATATGCGTGTAATGCTGTCCAGCGCATTCCTGCTGGGAGGTCATGCACGTGGCATGCACTGTGGTCCGCACCCCCGATTGAGCATGCTCTGCTTTTGTGTCGGCTCCACCTCCCGACTCTAGTCTCCAAACTCTTGACTTCTTAACAGGCCGATAAATGTTTTGTTTAGCCTGTGCTAAGAAGGACAATGGATGCCTAATTCATATTTGCCCCTGACACTCATATCGATTTATAAGTAGTAAAATTCATCACATTTTTTCCCTTCATAGATACCATGAGCTTCCCTGCAGTTGCATAAGAGCTGTGTTTTCATGCTGTTGCAACTTGCAAACCTTCTTCCTCCAGCTTTGTCCCGTGTAACACAGATCGACATTTCCCAGAATTCCCTTGCCCTGTTTTTGTAAGTTCTTACACTGGCCCCCTGGAAGCAACTGAGCATCGCCGGCATGTCGTCACCCTTCTTGGCATGACCACATAGGCCTGTCATCCTGCAGTTGCATTCTGTTATTCAGCACCACTGGCTTAGAAGGTGTGTTCAGACAAGTTCACTCAAGCGCAGTCCTACTCGGATGCGGGATGTTTGGCATACATGTTCCAATAGTGTGTCAACATAAACGTATGCAAATCTAGCACAGGCCACCGTTTCTGTGCGCTTATTGAGTTTGATTCTCCTTCAGCGGTCAGTGGTCTCACAGGACTCCCAGTCCATGTAAAGCTGCCGTTCAGATCCAGACCTGGATTTTGTCGTTAATTATAGTGTGGTTTAAAATTTTGCAGCCTACATGAACTGGATATTCTTGTGCTGGAATAACTGCATAGGACCTGATCATTGGCAGCCTTCTGTTTGTGTGTCGCTTTCAGTGTGTGCAGCCAGAGGCTCTCCCATACGTCGCTTCCTGAAGGACCTGCCGCCTTTCTGCTCTCTCCACAGATGGAGCTCTTTAGCTGACGAACAATCCTCTAAAATCCAGCTTCTCTCCCTTTCTCTTTACAGCATGATTTCCTTCTTCCTGTGTACATTTGGTGTTCTCTCTCTCCTCTCTTCTTACTGACCTTGGACGTTTCGTGTCTCCTCTATCCCCCTTGAGCTAGGCTTGTCCCCAGTCCTCTCGTGTGGCCACCCTGAACTTCTTACTGCCACTTTACCACGTTTACTCTCTGCTTCCTTTTCACGTTTCAGGCCAATGGACATAGTTTTTTACACATGGAACATGAAACTGCTGTGTCTCTACTGAAGAATTTCCAGAAAACTGTGGACTTGGTAATCTTGAGGGAGAGCACAAGCTAATTTCTTTGTTAATTTTAATTTTTTTTTTTACCGTACATAACTTCTTACATGTACAGAACTGAAACGTGTACAAGCTACTTGCGTCCATTTTTATCTTGGAAAAGTAACATTTGCCAATTGCTGGACCAATGGCAAAATATTAGTGCCAAATGTACTATAGGTTACGTGTCATGTTACACACCAATCAAAAGGACATGTTTAAATATTATGCCTATTTGACAGAAGATCGTTTACTGTATATCTATCAGCCTGAGGCTGTAGATTGGTGCAGATGTGGATCTTTTCTTCCGTTTTTTTGCTATTTTGCTTTTGAAAGGTATTGCTTAATTTCTTATGCATTTAATTTAACTTCATGTATTTTTTTCCATTTAGATGTCAGAGCATGAAAGCACACTGGCTGTTTTGGTAATTCATTCACCATAAACACTGCCTCAACTGTGTAAATGCCTTCTGTAAATATGTATATATACATTTAAATGAGGAAATTAAAGGTTCAGGTGACCTAAGTGCAGAGTGGAGGAAGCGTATGTATGCTATTTGCTTTGAATTTAAGCCATTAATTGGTTGCTGTTTTTAGTGTCATTTTAGGACATTAAATATGATCTGTTCAATTTTAATACATTTTGAAAATATATTTATAAACATTTCTAAATAGTTATACCACTAGTTCTATTCCATTTCTTTTTTTGCTTTATGTGGTTGAAGTGTAATATTTATGTTGATCTTGATCACAATTTTAAACCAGTTAATGGAGTTTGTCAGATGTGTTTTTTGCATTCCACAAATCTGTGAAATGAAAGATTATCATAAAACATTGCTTTTATTTTCTTTTAATGGACAGGCCCAGATTTATGAGGGGTGATCAGTATCTGCTCAGTAATTGGACCTTATTCTCAAAAATGTTTGTGAAACCTGATTGGTACTGATGGTTGTTTCTGCACTGGAAAAAGCAAGTTGTTTTTCAGCATATCTAGTATTTTTTATATCTCTGTTCTGTATGTGTTCGATTAGAAAAGCCAGAATGCATAGCTTTTGTTGAGTCCAGGCCTAAAATGATCACTTACAGAAAAGATTCAACATTGTCACCATCAAAGCTATATACTCTGTTTACTCAAATGGCAGAAACCCATTTACGATTTAGGTTCTTCTTGGTTACTTTTTGTTCTGTGTGAATACTGGTAACCTGGAATGTCATTTCACAGATGACCTGGATGTGCCATTTCACAAAACTTTTTAGAAGTAAAAAAAAAATGAATCCAAACTTGAGAATATCACTGAGGACCTGGATTTAAAAAAAAAATGAATCATTGGTAACTAAAAATCCACGCAACAGATTTCTTCACACTCCAGATTGCGCTGCTGAGGACAGTCCAAGTGTCGATATTCACACATCCACCGAGATGTGAAACTGCTGTAATGTTCTTCTCTATACTGACGGATGATGTGTGACAGCAGGAGGCTCTTGAAAAACCCATAGCATTGCATGTACAGAGCTATAAATGGGTATAAATGGGTAACCAGGTGCACAGAGCACATAATGTTCCACAGGTTTGGATATGACCGTAAGATCATATCAAATGGCACGGAGATTGGATGGTCAACACGCTAATTAAAAGGAGAACTTTTACAATCATTCCTAAAAAAGAAAAGTAAAAAGCAATTTTATAATTTCACATATATTATTTACATCTTTTACATCCTACCAAGATTTACTGAAATTATGTCGTGCTGCTAGTAATTTTCTATACATTTTAAACTATTTACAAATACGTTTTTATGTTTCTTTAAGAAAAGACACACCCACATTGCTTCTTGTCATTGTACTGAGTTGATTCCCATTGTAAGCTCTGTAGCCTGCTTTCACATGCTTTACTTATTAAAATGTGGCTTTTGTCTTCTTAAGTAGACATGCTAAAGGTCTTTTTTCTTCTTGGAAAAATAGTTTTTAAAATGCAGAGGGAGATCGTTTGTGACAATTTGTGCCATAGTCTCTCTATCAATGGTTTATCACTGATGAAACCCAGAAAATGTTCCATATTTTAAATGTATACAAATGTAGCATTTAAGGTGACATCACACAGAACGGAACACTCTAAACCTGTAGTCCTAGAGAGAGTTGTGTACCTAGCTAAGGAAAGCTACCACTGGATAAATTAACAATGCTTAATTTAAAGGGTTGAGTCATAAACCTGAAGAAAGTTTAATTTTTTTTTTTTACTAAACATTTTCAGGTTATTTGTAATATACTGATATATTTAGCGTTGCTCAGATTTCTATAACTGTATGGAAAAAGGAATTCAGGATATGGGGAAGCTGTAGTATCTAAATTGTAAAATTGATTTCTACAGTAATTGTGAATTTGTGTTATACAAAAATATATATATGTACATGAATATAAAAATGGTCATTTTTGTATGTGTTTACAATACAATTACATATATAAAAAGCAAATATATGGTACTTTTCGGTCTAATTGCAGTATTAATGTAAATAACTGTGAATGAAAACATTTTAATTTATTCATATAGATTGTGAATGTATTCCAAGCTTTTGCAGTATGATGACTTATTGGATTTGAATGCTGCTTCATTTTTTTGTGCAAGAAAGTACTTTTAACAGAAAAAAAAATGTTTAGTTGGAGAGGTTTAGTGAGAATTATCCTGTTTATTGATTTGCACATGCAAGTTTAAACCTTCCAGTTTTACTTCTGTACTGACACAAATATGTAATTGGTAAATCATATATATTCTGTGTCTAGAATGCATTTTGCAGAAGCTATCTGTATATACCCAAGAAATTGTTATAAAATTATGGAGGAAAAAAAAAACTAAAAATGCTGTGAAGAAAATACCAGAGCCATTTTTCGGCTTTGGAAATACAGTACAATTTTTTCAGTATTTAAGAAGTGTTTTGAATAATGTATGAAAGTCTATTGTACAAATAATAAAAACATCATTTTATTGTAAAGGTCTTGTTTTTATGTAAACCAAAACATCGGGAATCGTTTTCCAGTATGTTTTTAATCACAGGAACAGCGAGGTCTTCAGCTGCTTGCCAATCTTGAAAGAACTAAGATGCTATTGAATTAAAGAACATGGATCAGTTGAAATTCTTATTTGCAGGATGTCGGATGTCCCTCCAACCAAGAGCTGATGATTATGCAATAAACAAAACTCTTTTTATGTGGAAACAGTGAAAAATGACTGATATACTTTGTGGGTGTGAACCATTATAAGTGCACCATTACATCTTACAGCATTGCTCTGTGGCTGTGGACCCAAACTAAGTCCTTAACAGGGAATATTTTAATAGACATGTTGGAGAATTATCTCAGAACAGACCCACTTTAGCAAGCATAATTTTAATTTTATCTTCATATGCCAGAACAAGCAGGCAACACAATATACACATTCACAAACATATACAGGCAGTGGTAATTAATCACCTATAAACATTCAAACACTACTGTCAGATTGTTCAGGATGTTTGAAGATTTTGTCTGTTTTATAAAATCACTTCATCCTCACAAAGTCACCTTGGCATTGGTAGCATTTTGTCTGTCTAAAAGTTGGCTAGTCCGTTTCAGGAGAGTAAAAACAAATGGGTGAGATACTGTAAGTTCAGTGTGAAATTATAGAAAAAGCACTTACTGGCCATCAAACAGGCCACTGTAGTGCAGTGAAGATTATATTCATAGAAAATCGGGGCCATGTACAAGACTCATCACAATTGAATTCTGACTATAATAATAGTCATTTAAAATATGAATACTGGTTACAAAGAAAAGTGTCCCTCTCTTGACTTTTAGCAAAGGGAAACATATCGAATAGGCACAGGAATGATAAGTGCGGAAAATATCCCAGGCATGACTGTAAATCATCTGGGGTCAAAAAACATTTGAAAATCTATCTCGTCTTAAGCACAAAACAAAGTTTGTGTGTTGCTCTCCCTAATCTGGATGATGTGGTGGTGATTCTGATACCGCGGACCTCTAAGAAGGAATTCTGCTTCTGAGGTACTCCAGGAGAGAGTCTGTCCCTTTGGCCACGATCGCAGCCCTGGGATGGCGGAAGGGATTCCCATCAAGCATTAGGGCCCTGTGGTGGGATTTAAACATTACAGAAGTTGTCAAACACGAGAGCGAAATCCCTCTAACACAGTAGGGATATATGATGTTATACACAGTGAGAGGTGTGGTTTAACCATTTAAACATTTAATATTCTTACAAGTCCTCCTCAAGTTACTCCTACAGAGACAGATTCAGAGTGACGCCCCCCTAACGTCATACACAAACACCATTAGTTCCCCTTTTCCGACACATTGCTAGGCGAGAGAGTAACAAAAGAGTCGGTAACAGGAAACCCACGCCAAGCACAGCCAGGAGAGTAACAGAAGAGTCGGTAACAGGAAACCCACGCCAAGCACAGCCAGCAAAAAAAACGGTCTCTATGCCACAGTCACCAAATGTACCTCACAACTGAAAAGGACAAACTTGTGTTTGACACAAAGCCAGTGGTGGAAAAAGTACTCAGTTTTCATACTTAAGTAAAAAGTACAGATGCATACCAAAGTGTTACTCAAGTAATAGTAAAAGTAAGCCCGTAAAATACTACCCAAGTAATACAAGTCATACTTTTTTACTAACCTTTTACTTTCATTCAGGACTGGTTTGAATACAGCATTGTGAGTTACAGTGCAGCACAATAAGGAAAAGTCGCAAGACGATAAGCAGATATTTTCTTTTTAATTCACAAAAAGCAGGGAAACTTGCCAAGCTTAACAGTGATTAGAGGAATGACTTTCATTCTGCAGAAAACAAAAGATTGATCTACAGGCCAGATTTAACGAGCTACAAACATTTTGTGGGCTGGTACTTTGAGCAGTGGTGCTGGAGGAAGTTTGAATTTGGGGGGACTGAATTTGGGGTGGGGGACTGCAGTGTATATTGTGACATCACACATGCATGGACACACATGCAATAGTCACACTGAGCGGAATAAAAGCCTTGTCTTCCATCAAGGAAAATGGCTGATCGTCTAATGCAATTATCACAATTATTTCAGTTGCAGTTCTAGTGTTTCTAACTTAGAATATAGGTGTCAATCTTGAAAGCAACTTTGTTACTTTACACCTCTGCACAAAGCAGGTGATTAATGGCTTAAACACATTTGCGCTGTTTTTCGGGGGTTTTGCACATCTCTCCCCATACACTTCATAATGCACACAGGGTGTACACAATGGTGTGGCAGGCCGGCAATCTTCACATATTCATTTTTATGCTCTTGCTGCTGCTATCGTTTTCCACTTCAGGTCGAAGAGGACACTACATCAGGAGAACTGGTTAATACTATCGGTGCAGCCTTGCAGTATCATGTAGACAGACAGCTCTTCTTACCTCAGGCTGGTACAGTTGCCCAACTCCGGGGGAACATGCAGGATGTCATTGTTCTGCAGATCTAGGGTGGAAAGCCTTTCCAGATCCTTCAACTTTATGGGGTCAATGCCGCCTACTTGATTGTTGCTGATTAAAATCGTCTCGAGAGTGTGAAGCTGATACAGCACCTCTGGGAAGACCTTAAACCTGAGGAATTATCAGGTATCCAAGGTCAGGCATTTTCACAGTGAGCATGACCCACATCGGCACTGTGTTATTTGCTCACCTATTGAAGGATAAAATTACACTCCTGAGTTTAGTTAAGGATTCCAGCTCCTCAGGCAGGGATTCCAAAAGGTTGTTTCTAAATGAAAATGGTAAGGAGATTTATTCTATTACTTCAGGGCAATCAGAAAAAAAACCTTTTCTGTAATAATACTAGAAATAAGCATTTTTAAATGGTGTCATGTTCATGACGGTTTCATGTGCATCTTGTTTTCGGGTTCTCGTGTAATTTACGCGTTATCACCATATATCCTCCAGTCTGTTTATCTTTAAATTACATGGTGCGAGTCAACACAAATTGCACAGTCATACCATTTTTGCTCACTATGCAAGAAATGAAAAACTGTTTAAAATGTCAAATTTGAAATATGCATGTTTCTATGAAAACTGGGAACCCTCAGAGCTGAAAGTATCGATAGTAACTAAGCTGTCTGTGGTCCTTTCTGAATAAGCAAGCATGAAAAACTCTCTCAATGAGTGCTTCTAAAGACATGAATGTTAAAGTGCTCACCTTAAATCCATGTGTACCAAGCCCTGCAGCATGCAGAATTCCACTGGGATGCTGGTCAGCTTGTTGAACCCTAGGTTAATGTCAGTAACTGTGTCCTTCAGCTCCAAAATCCTTGAAATCAATAGAAGCGTTCAGCACGGTACTGTTCTGCTCCAGTGAAAAATCATTAAGAGCATTTCAAGAGTAGTTAGCATTAAGCTGAACAGGAAACAAAGGCAGTAACAAATTTGTAAATCAAACGGTTAAAAACAAAACACTGGGGTTTACAATTAAAATTACACTCATTAAAGATACCATCCTGGCCTTAAAACGAAGATACACTTAGCCCGGTACCAGAAGTGGAACGTTCTGGTCCAGAAAGTACAAATTGAGACCAAGATTTTGTTTCAACTAACCAGATGAGTATAAAGAGTTAGTCACAGAGTACTCAACTGGTTGGTTGAAACAAAACCTTGGTCTGGATTTGTACTTACCTCTTATTGGACCTGAACTTTCCACCTCTGCCCAGTACACATTAAATAATCCCTGTTCCCTACCAGAAGTATTTAGGACTACAGACCTGAATTTGTTAAAATCCTCCAAGTCTTGTGACTAAAAGTTCTTCGGTTCATTGTTTAAAAGGGAGAAGAGCAGTTTAACAACAAAATGTGAGGGGAAAAGACTATGATTTAAAGGCAGCGCATCAGCAAACTGCAAAATAATCTTGAATCTCATACTAAAGGATCTTGTCTAACTGTAAGCACATTACTGAGAACACAGTGTGTTCAGAGTGGTGGGTTTCTGTATTATTAACATTTGTCCACTGGGACAAATAGGAACTAGGCAAGTATAGGATAGGAAATAGGAAACCAAGTACCTGGCTGGCAAAGCACACAGCTGATTCCTGCTGAAATTCACACTGGAAATGGGATCCTTTCCAACTGCGTCAAACACCTCATCAGGAACTGAAGCTTCCTGCTTCTCGCTATAAACAATGTCAGTTCATCAACAGAATGCGACTCATTAAAACTCTTCACCCTGAAGATAATTACTCAGAGATGGGGAAAAGCTGATTTTTTTTAAAAGGACGTGTAGGGGAAAAATACTCATTGTGCTTCCAGCTAAATTAAACATTCCTTGCAAACACAGAACGTGAAAGTGAACTTGGCTGTTTTACTGTACCTGTAGTTCAATGTCTTCAGTGTCTTTATGGCATGAACGTTGACCTTCGCTTGACTTGGAAGTGTCATTGCGGTTTGTGGGACATCTTGGGGATTTCCATCTGGCTGTTCTAATATGCATAATATAATGATTTACATGTTTTTTTTTTATTATTATTATTTTGCATGTGTAATCAGGCCCAATGAAGCAGTACCAAAAGCAGAACTCCATCAAGACAACTTAACTTGTGAATAAATACATTTCCAGTTACACCACAATAGACCTGCTGTTCGGCAATAAACTAACAAAGTTATTTAATGAATAAATAAAAGAAATGCAATTTATTCTGGGTGAAGCATTCAGCTAAGAGATAAAGTATTAAATAACATTACAGGGATATGTGTGTGGTTTTTCAGTTGAATGATTTTTACTTTTAAAATGTGCTACACAGAAAAAGCCGATTGGCTTAATGCACAGGTGTCAGACTCCAGTCCTGGGGGACCAGAGCCCTGCACATTTTTGGGTTTCCCCTCGTTTAACACACCTGATTCTACTTCTTGTGCTAATTACCACATAGCTGTTGAGCTGAATCATTTGTGGTGGAACAGGGAAAGAACTAAGCTACACAGGGCTCCGGCCCTCCAGGACTGCAGTTTGACACCCCTGGCTTAATGGATGCGTCACCGTACCTTGAACACGACTCCTCAGGTATTTGAGGAGCTCCTGAGTGCCTTTCTGAAAGGCAAAGCATCCGTGACATCAGCTGCCCAAATTCTCATGAGTGTAAATATGCTTAAAGTACAATTACTGCAAACAAAAAAAGGTCCTACTTATACAAAAGATATAACATGGTAGACAATTAGATGTGAATCGTTGCCTTTACTGACCGTTAACAGATCCCTGCGAATGGTCCTCAGAGGGTTGCCTTCCAGAGACAGGATCTTCAGCTTGGTCATGTTGCCAAGGGCATACGGCAGGCTGACTCAGGCAAGACGAAGAGGAATCAAAACACTCCGCACAGGGAGTCAATCAGAAGAAAATCAAATGTTTCTCTACGCATGAAAAAGGTCAAACAATAAAAACCAGAAGACCATAAAAATTATTATTTCGCATTTAAAATACAGAGTTATTACTGCATTTCAATTTTGCTAAAAGAGAGTCGGCACTGAAAATGAGGGCTGCACTGCTCCTTGATCGTAGCACACAGTGTGTACTTGTGATCTGGGAGACTCTGGCCTGCCCACCTGCTGATATCATTGTTGGAGATATCCAGGCGCTCCAGACCTTCCAGCAGGGTGACCTCATCGGGCAGGCTCTTCACCTTATTGTCTCGCAGCTCCAGGACGCTAAGAGCGGTCAGGTGCTTCAGCTGCTGAGCCTCCACAGACTCTATCTGGTTGTTGCCGACATGCAGCTCCTGAGCAAACAGTGGAATAACATAAAAAAACCAACAGATGTAGCTTTCAGTTTTACATACAGGTTCAATCAACATTTAAGGGTGTCGTCACATGAACCATACCGTGTCAGAGACCTTGACTATGCTAACCAGGTCACTGACATTGCTAAAAAAGGAGGCTTTTAATAAGATTGGACACGTGGCTCAAAAAGCAGCTAGAGAAGGATTAGTGGAGTTAGCGGAGATGCGAGCAGTATGAGTAACGGCGTCTGCAGGCTCACCTTGAGCATCTTGCAGGACGAGAGCTCAGGAAGCACACGCAGCTTGTTGTGCCTCAAGTAGAGCTGCTCCAGAGATGTCATGTGAGCCAAGACCGGCGGGACGTTCTCCAGATGATTGCGGGTGCAGTCCAGCAGCTTCAGATCTATGCATCACGCCCATTTTCACAAACCGGGCAATACAAGGCAAGCATCCTCCAAAATAACATTGACATGCAGCTGGACAGCCACATGGAAAATTACAAAACACAACACTGACCTTCCCATGTGGTACAAACATGGATTCATGTGTGACCTAAAACAGTGAAACCTAATAAAGACTGACTTTCATGACGGTTTTTCTATCTTTCTACTGCTTGTTCATCTACTTTGTCACGACTGTCCGTCTAAATTCAGTCTGTGTCCCTGTTTATTGGTCAGTCTGTTCAAAAATAATAATTAGCATGGCAGATACTGCCAGGATGCAGTGTTATTACCACACTGCAGCTCTGCACTGCGATGACTTACTTGTCATGCCGCTGATCCCAAGAGGAAGGCTCTTCAGCTTGTTGTGGGAGAGGTTGACTTTCACAAGGTTACTGAGGCCTCCTAAACTGTCAGGCACCTCTGCAAGCTGGTTCCCAGAGAGATCCTTCCACCCCCACAGGAGAAATGTTCATTAGAACAAATTCCCTTCAAGCATCCCTTTTCGAGACAATCTCTTCCTATTTCAAGACAGAAATGAACCTTAAATTAAGCTTGGCATAACTCAAACCGGAGATTTTACATGAAGCAATCTATCCATAAGATAGATCTGAAGATTTTGTTTTGACACTTGTTCTAAGAACTGTCAACCGTAATTAAGCCTCAATCTTCTCATAATGGTAGCCAAATTTACTTCTTCCACTGTCAATTAATAATTTTAACATTTTGTTCAATGACTATCGAACTGTCTCTAATGGGAAATAAAACCTTATTGTATCCACTTCACTAACATTGCATATTCTCTGATCATTTCATAGAAATAATATTTATTCATTCAAATTACATTTTTCTTTTTTTAATGTCGGTCAGTAATAAATCTTGTAACTATCATTTTGGACAGTAAAATTTGACATCAAATGGGCGCTGCTACACAGCCCACACCAATGTTTCATCTGGCTGAGAGGAATCTCTGCACTCAGTGAGACTCACCAACTCGTTTAAATTAGCCAGCTGCCCTACTCCTTGTGGAAGCACCTCCAGGACGTTCTGCTGCAGCTGCAGACTACGGAGGTTCGTCAGGCTCCACAGATGCTCTGGCAAATCCCTCAGCTTATTATGGCTGAAGAGAGAACAGAAGGACATTATGAGTTAGAGACCAACACAAGAAACCATGTTTCAAAGAACTCTTTATAGAGTTTAAACTGCGAAGCCTTTTCCTTTGGACTGCTGTGTGAGTGTCATGTATTACACATCACAAATACACTTGAACTAAACTGGTTTCCTTTTTCCCCATTTTTATCTATTGAAGTAACAAACCATACAAGCTATATCTTTCAAATATATATCTATTTTTAATAGACTAAAATATTTGAGACAAAACATTACTTATGTATTGTGCAATGGATAAAAGTTTAACGTTGAATTAAATATAACACCTTATTTTTACATTTCAAGCCCCACAGTATCGTGTCAGAAAACAACATACCTTAAATTTAGTTTCTGAAGTTGGTGCAGCTCTCCGATAGTTTTGGGAAGGCTGGCGAGTTGATTGTCATGGACCTTAGTGAAATTATAAAAACTGACAATATGAAACTGAACACAATACACAAGTATTTTAAAGCTATATTTTCAGGTAAATTTCTGATTTGGTCCATGCAGTTTCAGATAAACAAGGCAGCCTTTAGGTTACTGACATCTGGTTAGGTACCCATAAGATACCCCTTAAATCAGTGGGGGCCAATCTTATGCAGAAATGGCCCTAGGGTATCCGGGTTTTCACTGCAATTCCGTAATTAGATTATTAACCAGAGGACTGACTGGCTGAAGAGTCCTCACGCCTGGCTTTGAACAGCTGACCTAAAGGTTATTCCAAAAACCTGCACACACACCGGCCCTGTGCGGATAAGACTGATCACCCCTGCCTTAGACGCTGTTGTAAGAGGTACCCACATCCAAAACCACGAGAGCAGCTAGCAAGCTGACATCCTCTGGCAACAGCTCCAGCTTGTTTGAAGACAGGATCAGCTTGGTTAGGTCAGTCTGCTCCCACCATCGATCCGCGGCTCCAAAAGACACGTTCTGGTTTGCCTCCTCTGGGGTATCGATATTCAGCCTCCATACACTCTGAGGAACTACAGAGAGAAAAGACATTTGTAATTATTATATTGCCCAGTGCAGATAATCCTATCAGAAATACTTTATTAACCCCTATGGGGAAATTCCCACCCCTCTCCATCTTGCTCTCCATGTGACACACAGCCACATATGCAGGTGAGGGCAATCATGGGGGTCACAGTGAGGGGGCAGTCACTTTATGGCACCCAGGGAGCTGGGGGCTAACAGCGTTGCACGAGTACCCAGGGACATTCAACTGTTCTGCCGAGGTTAAGCATGAACCGGAGACCTTCCAATCACAGGGCTTACACAGTCCACCCCCAAATGATTAACTGTGCACTTTTAAACATATGCAATGAATCGTTAAAAACACCAATAATACATAATATACACTGTAAGCAAGGCTTAACATTGTTCATCCACCTACAACAATCTAATCGGGGTACTAATGCCCCCCGACCAGACCACAAGTAGCCCAGATTTAGGGACAGGATGACCCTGAATCCTTACTTTTATGTTGCTTTGGACAAATAAATAAATAAATAAATAAATATAACCGATTTATAGAAAATAGAAGGTTACTGCAATTTCACTATTAGCAGATATAGAGATACGTTTTAAAATCCCATGAACTGGTTACAGGTTTTGCCACTTTGATTAATTGAAAAAGGTTGTATATATGGTACAGCGCCCCGTTCGGTATTGACAGATATATTTTTGTTGTGCAGGCTGGCAGTTTGCATTTAAGGTCTTCCTTTGCCTACACTACACATTTGATCCCACAACCGACATCATGGCTGCTAATGGCCAAATATACCACCAAACTCAATCTTTTAAAGGCACTCCGAACTGACTCCAACCCCAATTCCTGTGTTTCTGAGCTTATCTATCCTTTTACTTCAGCATCCACAGTGAGTATCCTATAAGAATCACTTGCCAGCCCACTGTACTAATGTTTATATTCACCTATATTATGGAACTGGTAAACTGGGTACATAGAGACATACATTTATAACTTAACATCTACATATAACATTTATACATATTTCTCGTTCAACGGAGCAACACATGTGCTTGCATTGGTCCGTGTCTGAAGATTCGTGGAAAACGAGTTGTTCCGGGTGAACTTTGGACGCTGCAATAATAGGGAGTATTTAATTACGGGATAAAAACCACAAATGTTTAAAATACGACATTATGTAGTACAGCTATTTAATCCTGCAGATGCAACATAACCAAACCCTAAACCCGCCTGAAAGTGTGGCTGTATGTGCAAGTAGTTTAGGCATTAGTCGCCCACACACGTCCCAAAAGTATCCATTACTGAACCTAGTCTGGTTACCAAGATAAGGGCTACACCAAGATGTTGCATGCAAGTATATATAAGTATTTAATTCACCAGTAGACACAGGCTGGGCTACCTTGTGATGGCTCACAACATTATATAATAACTAGTAAGACAGCATGCGACTGGGGACAATGACTCCTGCGAATAAGCAACATTTAGCTAGTTTACCCACCAGCAACAAACAACTAGTCAGCTCACTTTCCCTCCCCCTTACCTTCGGTTAACCCGCGTCCAGATAGATTAAGCTGACCACTTTTTCTTGCCGATTTCAGTAACCCGTAGGGGACTGGGGACTCTGTTTCCTTAGCAAACCCAGATTTTGGGTTTATTTTAGCACCAGATTTAAACCGCGACATATTTTTCCACTGGTCCGGGAATGGCCAATTTTAGAGATGACAAACCCAGCCCAAGCTGGCTGGCTAGCGTTGTGTCGTCCAGATATTTGCGTCTGTGCGTCACAACCGTTGTATGTATTGCAGTTTACAGGTGTGATCCTGCTAAACTGGCTATATGTTATATACCATAGTTTATTTATACACACAGTAACCAATGATTAGCTAGTACAGCGCTTTAGCATAGCCGTAGAAGGGCGTGTTTGCAACCACATGAGCGCGTCCAGCTGAGCGACGCCGCCACGCTACCGCGCAGAGCATCACGGTATGTTATCCAAAATTGACGTCATCGCGACACCGGCCACTTCCACCGGAAAAAAAGACTTTCAGAAATTACGAAATGTAGGATGGCTGAGGATGCAGGATGGCTCATTCGTAAAAAAAAAAAAAAAAAGAAAGGTTCATTAATATCCATAAAGCAATCGCTACATGATTGGTGTTTTAACGGGAGCGTATTCATGAATATGAATTGATTTCCGCGCGCCATCCCTCTGTCCGACCAATCAGTTATCGCCGAATTTATGAATATTAATAACCCTTCAAATTAGGCAGTCGGTCCCTTAGTGCCTCGACCGTGAGTTAAATTCTAAAGTTTTCAGTGCAGTTTATCTGTCTGGAAAGCTTAACAATAAAAATGTGTTTACTTTATAAAGGAAACTACTGACCATATATTTATTTTTGTGATTTCTAATATATTCTAGAATAATATGCATGATTGGCTATACACTAATTTACGAATCTAAAAGAATTTACAATAAATCATATGTTTTGGATTTCTTATTTAAGATAAGGAGGAAGATTTTTTAAAAATTAATTTTATGGGAAAACTATTCCAAATATTTGAAAACTAGACCTTATCATGTCCTGCCCGCGATGTCCGCCTGACCCTCCTGTCTCCTCCCTAACACGATCCTGATGAGCTATGCTTGTTTCTTGTTTCCCCTTGTTAGTTTTTGTTTGGCTCCTTATCCTCAGTCTGATCGTTGACGTTGACTGCTCCTGTCTGCCCATGTCCTTCACCATACTCGCCTTCTTGTTTTGACCCCTCGCAATCTCGTTTGTTTCCCTGCTCCAATTCAGTTAATAAAACCCCTTTTTATCTAACGCCCGCTTTTGAGTCCTTCGTTTCGCATGTCATGACAGCATGAACGGACTCCCAAAAAACCCCAGCAGCCTTCACATCAGCTCCAGCTTCTGGATACCCACCTGGAATGGAGGAGTAATCCGTTGGTCTAGAGGGTCCCCAAGGCCAAAGCTCTCTTCCGCGATGTTCGGAAAGTGCTTGTGAGACTCAGCCCCGACATAGATCCTCCGGAGGTGGAGAAGGTTCGGCACTTACTCTCCGACATGCAGAGGATAAGTCTAGTGTGAGACTACTTGGCTTGCCACATGAAGCCGCTCAGCCTTCATGTGAGCTTAGCCAGTCGGGGCAGTTTCGAATCCATTCCTACAGGTACCCCCCACCTCCTTCCCGCAGCTGCTGGTCTGTTCAGGGTCTCTTGGCCTGTGAAGCTGACCATGTGCAGGCTGCTGTGAGACAAGGACATACAGTACCAGTTTCAAAACAACATTTTCATGCCTAAGGCCTCAGACATAACAATCCCACGATGCCTCTCTCCTCTGGCCTTCCCAACTTTCTTACCACAGTCTGAAAAACCCTTGCACTCAAAATCATTTGAATTTGGTAGTAAAGTATGGCTTGATGTTAACTCCCTGATGCTGTAATTGTTCTTTTTCATTCTTTTTTCATTCCATATATCTCTTTTCCCCATTTATCATTAATCATCATTTGTCTTGATATCTTATTGCACGTGAAAAGTTTTGTTTGAACGTATGTTTAGTGGTTTAACGTTAAAACACATTGGAGGTAGCTTTTGGTACAAAAATGGAGGGATATGGGCCACACCATTGATTTTCTTTTTGATCTGATTTGATCAAATAACAAGGCTAGTATTGTCAATGTGTGCATTAAATGAGAAATAGTGCTGATTCTGCTGAATGATATTGGAAAGAATGCAATATCTGAAATGTTTGCAATAAATAACGCAACGTATTTTAAATGAGTTGAGAAATGTACTCAAAATAAACTATAGTCAAACAGACTTTACTGTATCTACCAACAGAATCTGTCAAATAAGTTGTTATTCCCAGTTGTACCAACAAACGCAAAGCAGTGCAGACAAAGCACTTGCTTTTGCTATTGTCTCTACGGAATTTAGAACTGTTGATTCACACCTCTGGAACCAGAATTTGAGTCTCCATCATGGCTCCACGTGTATGGAGTTTGCATGTTCTCCCTATGTCATCATGGGGTTCTCTCTAGGTACTCTGGTTTTGCTCCATAGTCCAAAAATATACTGAGGTGAATCGGAGTTACCAAATTGCCCATAGCTGTGTGAGAATGGCATGTGAATGTGCGCTGTAATGGGTTGGCACCCCATCTTGGGTTGTTCCCTAACTTGCATTTGTAGCTTCTAGGATAGGATCTGGACCCCTGTGACCCTGAGTAGGACAAGCAGTTTCATAAAATAGATGGATGGAATGATGGATGGATGGACGGAAGACAAGGAGTGGCACGGTGCTATAGTGGTTAGCACTGTTGCCTCACACTTCTGGGACCAAGATTTGACACTCCTTCATGGTTCCTCGGTGTGTGAGTGTGCCCTGTGATGGGCTGGCACCCCATCCTGGGTTGTTCCCTGCCTTGCGCCCATAGGCTCCAAATCCCCTGTGACCCTGAATAGGACAACCATTTCAGAAAATGGGTAGATGGATGGAAGGAAGACAAATGTCTTTCAGTGACCAGTTCTTGTTCACTTTTCTCTCTCATTGTTTTTTGTTAAATTTCTCACAAACACACCACACTGTCTATGAGTGAATCCAATAACAAAGAGAAAGATTGTTATAAATGGCTTGGATGGCACATGCAGAGCTTCTGTAAAAGCAGGGGTGGTAAATTTTAAAATGAATTTTAAACATATACTAGATAATCGTTAAAAAAGCAAAGTTTGCTACATTTTCTTTTGATGAATAGCGTAAAAAAAGTTTTAGTGTAACATAGATTGTCTCAACCTGGGCCAAGTTCAGGCGGGATGGGGGATAAAGCCATTATTGGGGTCCTACCTACAGCATAAAATGCTACTATAACAACCAAAAAATATATATTTGGGACTCCCTGCAACTTGGGGCCACGGGCTACAGTGCTGGTTAGTCCGAGCATAAGTCCGGTCTTGGTCTCAACCCAGCTGACTGTCACAGGTCTTGTGATGTATAGGACAAAAAATTGGTACATCACTGTATTTTGTATAATAGGCTGTACTCCAACCAACACTGCTGCATACAGCCCATATATAGGCCATATATAGCCATATATAGACGTGCAGTATTAGGTCAGTGGTGGCACCAATGATTTAATGTTGCAGGTGCTATGGGAGAGCTGGATTATTTAGAGTGGGTGCCTTATTTCCCTTCAGTGGATTTCGCAGACCAGGTGGGGGATCCCCTCAGTTCATTTCAGCAATCGGGGGGGGGGATCCCCTCAGTTCATTTCGCCAATCGGGGGGGATCCCCTCAGTTCATTTTGAGGGGGATCGAGGGGAGTCGAAAAGTATTTTGCCATACTTTAACCACGTCACTACATGCCTGAATACAAAGCCAAGATAAGCTATTTAGGACAATCCATCCATCCATTATCTGAAACCGCTTGTCCTATTCAGGGCTGTGGGGGGGTCCAGAGCCTATCTTGGAGGCTATAGGTGCAAGGCAGGGAACAACCCAGGATGGGGCGCCAACCCATCGCGGGGCACATTCACACATTAATTATTTAGGATAATAAAATACAAAATTAAATCTAACTTCTAGCTCACACAGACCCTGTGTGTATTTTGGACAAAAAAAATAGTATCCTACAGGTATACAAACAGCAAACCTCAAGTATAACAATATGTATAATTCACACATTCAACAACAACATTTATTTTTGTATAGCGCTTGTTCACAACATTACATTGTCTCAAAGCGCTTTACATACCAAGCACTTTACATTCAAACTTAATGCCATGCCATAAGAGATTTACAGATGTCTCCTTCAGGAATCTGTAGAGACAATAGAAGAGACCTGTCTTGTATATGTGTGTGTGTGTGTGCGTGCGTGCGTGTGTGTTTGTGAGTTTGTGGGGTCCCGGCAGAATATTTTTTGTTAATCATTAATGAATCATGATGCATCTTTCATCCCAAGCAGTAATTATATTTATTGTATTTGTTACTATATCTGTTAATTCTGTAAATCTTAGTGAATTACTGAAGGAAAAATCAATGAATAACACAAGTGAAATACAGATCTCATTTGTTCATTTGTCTCATTTGTTCATCATTAATAAATCATAACACATCTTTTATCTGTAGTGACCATATCATGATTTGTACTACAGTAGTAACTGAGTTATTACTAAGCAATTGTGCCCCATCAAGTTAAGTGTTACTGAAAATATTTTATTGTATTGATTAATTAGCATATGTTCTAATAATAAATTGTGATTCTTTCCACAGTCTCTATTTGCACCCGGCACCCAGTCACACAGTAGTGTGTGTACAACTGATTTAATGAGACACAAATAAGACATAAGTGCCAATAAACAGTATATAACTACAACTTTCACTTCTTTTCATCTTGAATACTGAGGTTGAGAGTTGTAGAAGTTCCTCTGACTTCAGGGGGCTTTCTGGTTGAAATGTATGACTTGGAACTTGGAAATTCTGACTTCTGCATTCAAATGGAACACAGCATAATGACATATGGTTAGGCTAATGGCCATATCAGCTTTGTGCCCTGCGTTGCCTGGAATGGTCTGTAACCTTCGCCTGAATAACTGGTTAGAAAGTGTTTATTTCCATTCAATTTAATTTTTATGTAAATACTGTATAATGTTTATTTATGGCAACCCAAGACAAGTTCTTCTTGTGTGTGAAGCTTACACAAACCGTATTTTCCATAAATTCTCCCTTGTCAGAATAATACAGCTCTGCATAATAAAAGGAGAGTGACACCTTCTTTCTTACCCTCCAGATGTGGCACTGATTCCATCTCTCATTACCTCTTTGTATCAAACTTGCCAACTGATTTTAGGTCAGCCACTGTCCACTTGATTGCCAGTGCATCATTTGCAGATCACAATTACTAACGTCTCTCTCATGTTGAGTTCCTCTGTGGTTTGCTGGACACGTGCTGGGTGACTTCTGTGGTAGAGCATTTCTGTGCTATGAAATAAAAGGCAGAGGAACCGCTTGATTTTTGTAGGACATCTGGTAACCAAACAGTGAGTGAAATTGACCATATGTACTATGATCCTATGTTCTTATTGTACTTCAAAGCAGATGCTGGTCATTGATGATCTAATTCTTCTCTGGCAGACCCCAGAGAACGGGAACAGCATTGTTACTGAGCAGCTGTTCTGCCTCTTCAGTTTCTTGTCACTTTTCAGTGACTGCCCTGTCAGTCTGCTTGCTCTTGCTGTGCAAAGGCTGTAGATTTTTGCCTTTGCTTTTTCTGTTTTAATACCAGTACCGGTGTGAGGAGCGGAATTTTTCTGCGCATGCCGAAGTCATCTTTGCATTTCAAGGTGGCACAAATTCCACTCCATACCTGTGAACTAGTTGTCATCGTAAAATGTTTTGAAAGGTTCATGTTCAGGGCCAAGGTCAGGAGTTCGACTCATTGAAGATATCGTACCTTTGTGGAATTAAAATAGTACAAAAGTACAGCATATTAAGTTCAGAGTCTCATAACCCTTTGAATAACAACACGTTTTTTTTTTTCATTTGAAAGCAAGTAAATAGTAGTTTCTTTCAAATTAAGTGAAAAATGTTGCCCTTCCCCCACATGCCTTTGTTGAGGCCCAACAATGGGATTTTTGCACAACTTGTACAATTTTAGGGTGTGTATCTCATGAAGGGGACCAAGTAACAGGTCAGTGTTTTGTATATTGTAAGTACTACACACACATCTGTATTTCACTTGAGTGAAATGCGTTGACCTGTTACTCCAAGCCTTTCATTGTTTTTTTCACAACCAAAAGTAGTAAAAAATGCAAGATGAACTTTGGCTTGAAAAAAGACACTTTATGCATGATTTACACATGAAAATATAGTCTTTCTGAGATTAAATTAATGCAAAACACAAAACGTACACTCTGAGCATTCCAATGAGTTACAGCTATAGTCATACAGTATAATTGTAATAATAAAAAAGTTTTCAGCTCATTAGAAAACATTCTGGATTAATACTTTTCGGCTGCATGCAGTGTAGAAAAAGGCACTACAGCTCAAAGGGAAAATAAAAAACACATCAACAAGGAAAGTGATTCCATAATTTTTCCTTTACTTGATCAGGATAAAACTATGCCATTAAATAATGCCATCGTGATTAAAATAATTAAATTTGATTTGTTTCAGGTAGGTTTCACTAAGCCAAAATGTTCAGCTATTAAACAATGATTGTTTTGTGTCATATCTGTGATTTATTTGTCATGATTAAAAAAGCTGGGAGAGCATCCTCTAAGTGTCACGTTGGGTCACATCAGGGAGCATGCAGTGAACATCACATGTTCCTGGTTATGACATTACACTGTGTCTATACCTGCAAGAGGCCCTACAACTTGCAGGGAAAATTTTGGGGTTTGGTGGCAGGATTGACACGCCAACCATAGTAAAACCATTTCAGACGGCTATTTTATTCAGGTGAATATTTAGCTTGGTATTTTTTAAGCCCTTAAAAAATTACCAAGGTCTAGGCCTCGGTGACCTCGTAGCTGGCTACAGCCCTGAACATAGCCCTAAACCCAACCATGGCAACCTTAACCATAAAGAACCAAAAAAAAACAGGAATTTTAGCATTTTTAGTTTTTGGATTGCAGTGACAGGTTTTTTATAAAATTGAGTTTCAGGCCATCGGGTCCCTGCTAGCAGTAAGTCAGACTCGTTCCCGATGGGTGTTAAAGTCCACCAGGGCTGCCCTTTGTCAGCGATTCTGTTCACAATTTTTATGGGCACAATTTCTAGCTGTAGCCAAGGGGAGGACGGGGTCCAGTTCGGTGACCTCAGGACTGCATCTTTGCTTTTTGCAGATGATGTGACCCTGTTGGCTTCGTAGGGCTGTGACCTGCAGGATGCACTGGGGCAGTTTGCAGCTGAATTTGAGTTGGCCGGGATTCTGCTAGCATTTGATACTTGCATAACAAGGTGATTCTCGCAGATGTGCTAGCACAAAATAGCACACAGTACAAAATAATAAAATTAGCAATAATAATTATGCACAGCAAATCATGATATACACCATGTGAACAGTAATCAAGCATCTCTTCGGTTTTACGTCACTGTCGCTCTTCAAACTCCGCAACATCTTAACTGAGCCAATCGTTCTTCAGCGGAAAATCGTAGTGAGCTGGAACTGTACTGTAACTAGTGTCTCTTCACGGTACGGCTCGGATATGGGTTGGGTCCTGTATGACAGTGGAAAAGCACCATTAGAAATTGGGTGAGGAGCTCGGACATTCGGGAAGATTTCAAAGTGGAGGCACTGCTCATCCACATCAAAAGGAACCAGCGGATGGGTGGATGGATGGATGGAGTTTCTCCTTGTGGGGACAAAAAGTGATTTTGTAATATTGTGGGGACATTTGGTGTCTGCACAATGTAATTAATACACATGTACCCCCCCCCCACCCCAAAGACACACATACGCCTACACAATGTAATATATACATGCCCGCACACACACTTCACCATCTCTGTCAGATTTTGCCATGGTGTTGACTTCGGTATTTTTCCGGGATAAGATACTCTAATAATGTCTTTGTCAGTCCAGCCCTCGAAGACCCGCAGACAGTCCAAAAAACGTGGTAGGTCTCAAAGGGAGCTGGGAGGGAGCAAAAACCGTGACCGTCACCGAGGACTGGCTTGGGAAGCATTGCTATTCACACTTGTAAGGGCACATACAGTGTACATAAACCCTTATTCAAGGGAGAGTGGTGATCGTGAATGGCAGAAACCATCAGATCCCTACATTCATCAGCCAGCCCTTAAATTTACTAACGATAGAATAGAATTATGCACAATTAAGTACACGTTTTTTAATCCCATATTTATACAGGAGATTAAATAATATATTACTTTACTATTACGTGTAAGTATTTTATAACTACAATCGTTACGTTGCCTATATTATGTTGTATTGTATTATGTTATATTATATTATACGGATGTTGCAGCCCGCTGTCCGCCTGCAGGGCGCATGCGCTTTCGCTCCGTTTTTCCGCGCACCCGGATGGTGACGGAGACAAGCGCAGTGGCTTAATGGCGGCGGGGCTAGCATGAGCTCGCAGTGAACCGGGTTATACCAGTTCTGGCCCCTCCACATGCGGTGGTCTTATTGAACGCAATTCCTGCATTGTGAACGGTTTATTTGGCCATATATATATACAATAGCTTGTTTGGAACGGACGTCAGAAAAGGGCGCCGAGATGAACACGAATACAAATGTGATTCAGGTGACGAACGTGTCGCCCAGCACCACCTCGGAGCAGATGAGGACGCTCTTCAGCTTCCTGGGCAAGATCGAGGAGCTCAAACTGTTCCCCCCGGAGTAAGTAGGCGAGCTCAGCCGGCGTCCACAGTGCTGCGCGGCCGACAGTTTCGCGCGTTTACCGGCCGGGTCTCGGAGGATGGGGACGGGGAGTGGGAGTACCGTTGAGGCCTACTCGGCCTGCTCGCCCCTGTGAAGCCTCTTCCGCGTCGGCATCGGCATTTCGGCCCCGGATATATCTCCGAAACGGCACGGTCCGACATTTTTCTCTTTCCGTAAGGGGGTAACTGATTAATTACCTGGTTAGAGCCCTCGTTCGCCCGGGCTGACTGGTTCAGACCGGGTTCGATAACGCCGCGGACGGACTGCGCCAAAACCGACGCGGCGCTCCTGGGGCCGCTTAGTTTGTAGCAGTTATTGTATGTGTATCAACCCAATGTGGGAAGGGAAATTTGTTTACCGGGGGCTCTCTTTAAAACTAGACGCTCCCCACAAGCAGGCGAAGCAGCCCTTTATTCGTGGGTTAAGTCGCGGGTGCTGAGTGTTTGTGCCCCTCCCGCGGCGCTGCATGGTGACCCGCCATGTTTGAATTGTCTATAACGCCGTTACATAACCGGCTCGCTAAATTAGCCAAATTTATCTTCCTCCAGTGAGGGTGCCGGTCCCACTGTATATTTTCACCGACTTTCAGACGCTTTTAGTATGGAGATTTTTTTTTTTTAGATTTAGCTTGCAGATTATTTAATAATTAAAGGGTTGCCGCGAATTCACGTTTTCAGGGATGATGTGCATAGGGGCATGGTAGAGGCCGGCTTACTATAACTTTTGAAGTACCTTGAAGTTCAGCCGTAGGGAATCCCAAAATCGATTAATTGAGAAGCCACTTGGAGGTAGCCCCAACATTAGATCAGCGATCCATATCGCTGTCAGTTTTTGGTTCACCTGGAGCTGGAGGTCAGTGCCCAGCGGTTCGGTCCTTTACTGCTGGTCAGCGATGCTCTTGTGTGTGAAACAAGTGCATGGCGGGCTTGACCCCAAAAGTTTTATTTCAAGTGAGCCAGTTCATTAGTGATTAATATGAATACAACTCATTAATCAACTGTGAAATGATCGAAGTACTAAAGGAACCGGTATTGGACAAGGGAATTATTTCCCCCAGGGAAATCTGATATACTGTGAATTCTGGCAAAACGTTTCAGAATCAATTGTGTAAACACGATATTCGATCCGTTTAAAATTAAAAATCTTGTTCTGAACATTTAAAGATGTCAGATTTTTTTCATAGTTGTACTCGCTGTGCAGTCTTAAGATTAGAAAAAAAAATGCAAGGGGTTTTCCACAAGCGCAAATATCTACCAAATCAAAGGGATATTCATACATTTTGTAGAGTTAGGAAGGCAAAAGGTTGTTAACTTATGTGTTCTGTGCTTTTGCTGTTTTTTCACCTGTCGAATAACATCTGGCTGCACCTCATAGCAACTGCTGTTAAAGGTAGGAAGCTTGAGACATCTTGTTGCTCTCAGGGCAAAGACGAGAGACAGACAACACAGCGTTTGTGACGTTGATCATTTAATGCTACTGAATCAGTAGTGATGGAGTTAATTGACAAAAAAAAAACCAACCCAGCATGATCTGAGAGTTGGTTGCTTTTTGTGTCTGGATCTGGAAGTCGTTCAGCACAGTAGAATTAAGTCAGGTATTTTTTTTTTTTCTTTAAACGAAGATGCAAAGCCATAGTGATTTTTAATGATTGTAAAAACATGCTGCAAAACCCATCTGTTTGTATTTCTTGCACAACCAGTTTGTATTTTCTTCCAGTGACTCTCCCTTGCCAGTGACTTCACGTGTCTGTTTTGTAAAGTTCCTTGAATCTGAATCGGTGGGAGTGTCTCAGCATTTGACAAACACAGTCTTCGTGGACAGAGCCTTGATTGTCGTCCCTTATGCTGAAGGTTGGTTCTTTATGTTTGCTCTTTCCTGTTCATCTTTGTTTACAAAATTGCACAACTGTAGGGTAAAACGTAGTGCTCCTAATGGACCCTTGGTATACAGCAGAATGGATGGGTCATTCAACAGGTTGGGTTCCTTCATGGAGCTGCAGTTATTTGGAGCAGTAGTTTTTCTAACGTTTCAGTAAAGATTTCCAGAACCGTAATACTGCATGAGCTTTTGCCAGATTTAGGACCATATATATCTGGCATGACTTGTGAATTGCCTTCTGGGCTGCATGTAAGTCCATGCTGTATACCAAGGTCTGAAACTGGGTTTGCTTGGAAAATCATAGTGAGACTGTGGCCATGGACTCTCATAGGGGGTGAATCTAGCTTTCATGTGTAACCATGCTCTTCCAATTTAGATTATTCACTATTAAACTTTTCTCTGTTATTTGTGTGTGTGATTTTTGTAGTGGAGAAGGCAATTGCAGAGCCCCCTCCTTGATGACTGAAACTGCTCCTCTGCAGCCAACAGGGGATTGTAGACAATTACAAAACGCCAGCAAGCATTCAAGCCCCCCCCACTGTTTTCCTGGTGTAAACACTTAACTCTCTTCTCTTGTTTTTTGTGTTTTAGCCCGTTTTCATCCAAAGGGGATAAAGCAAATTTCAGAAGTCAGTTTGGTATAATGAAAGCATGGCGATACTTCTGTATGCCATATAGAATCACTTGTTTTTGGAAACACATGGGATATTTTATGCATATTTGAGTCACGTGGTTTTCAGGAATATAAATATGAACTCGCAGTTTGGTTTAAAATTAATTTATATGGGTTCATATTTTTAAACCCTCAATTAAATTTAATAATCTGGAATTAAATAGCTTGGGACACGCAGAGTAAGGTGCTGAAATTGTGCATTGAAGTTTTGCTTGTTTTAGTACTTCTGGTTCGTATGGGGGAACAATTTGCCTATTTTATTCCGCCTTCATTTGCCCTGAGTAAACATCGCCGACGTGAACAGGGGTGCTGATAATGCATTTGCTGGTTTTTAAAAAAAAAAATCTATTTTTTGGAATTTACTGCTCGTTTAAATTTGTACTTTGTGAAAACTAAGTTGCTGCATGTGGCAGAATCTGTACTTATTTATACAAACTCTCCCCCAAACTCTGGGACGCATATCCAAGTGGTATTTGCACTGACGCATTGCAGTATTGTGCTGTAAAGTCCTTATTAGTCCACTCCACATGACGCGAACAAAGGGTCTGATACCATTTTTAACGGTGGTTTTTCTTTTTTGTTGTTGTGTTTTACAGTTCTTTTTCCTGGTTCAGCCAGTCATATACCAGGCCCTGCTGAAAATGCCACCCAACAGTTTTGTCTTCAGCAGCTAATCCTGTTTCTCAAGTGGCCTTTCTGTGTTGTGTGTCTGTAAAGATGACAGTGTTTGAAGTGAAATTGATTTCAGATTTATGCACACCCATGGATCATCTCATAAGATTACGTTCATTTTTTTTTCTTTTGTTTTGTTTTTTGTCTTCAGCATTGGGAACATGTGCTGCTATAACCATGGCTTTTGCTGGCTCTTATCCCTAATTCTCAAGGGCTAGTGCTCATGGCTTTTGTATCTGGCATGTAAAACAAATGCCTGGTCTTGTCTACACTACATTACTTAAAATAAAGGGTAAAGGTAAATATAAGTGGCTTAGTTTTCTCTGTACCAGGTAAGGAACAAGGATGTTTGTCAACAAATCTGTTGACTGTCTGGAGCAGCACAGTAACCAGCAAAAGCCCATTAAAAAGGATTTTGTTAAATGTTTATTTTTTTGTTTTCTGGTAAGTTGAGCCATTGATAGTAAACTGTACCATGCTGTTGACTCCAAAATCATAAACTTTTGTTTTGTGTATCTTGGTTTTTTTGTGTGCTTTATAGCGAAGCAGCCGGCGCGAGTCGCTTGTTCATAAAACGTCTTATGAAACTTGAGAGCACACCCCACTGGAGATCCGGCTGTGCTTGCTTACGTTTGGTTCATGACTTAAAAAACAAGTACAAGGTGATACAATCTTGGCAGTGTTAACCACAGTAGTGTGTATTGTGACATTTTATTTTTCTCTTAGTGTTTCTGCAATAATGCGTAGAATGAGGGAACACTTTCAGATTTGCAGATGTGAAAGGAGGAAATTTTGATATGCGTACGTATGTATTTTTGGATGATTGAGTAGATGTCTAAGGTGCTGACTTTTTTTGGTGTCTGGTTGTGTCGTGGATGTTTGATTGCCCCCGTTAATTCCTGTTTGTTTGTCTGCAGGGGTCATTCCCGACGAGGCCAAAGCTTTGTCGCTGTTGGCTCCAGCAAATGCTGTCGCAGGCCTCCTGCCAGGTGGTGGTCTTCTCCCAACTCCAAATCCGCTTGCATCGGTTAGTCAAGTGCAGCTGTCTTTGCATCACATATATTCATTCTATAAAACAGACGTATGCCATCAGATGCATGCACTGCCAATATCTTTGAGTCATTCTTGCAGGCCTCAACAGGATTGACTCTTAATCCATTACTGTATCTAGACAGAGTCCTTACTTTTGCAGATTGGAGGGGTCCCATTGGCTGCCCTAGGAGGTCCTGCCCTTGACCCTGCTCTTGCTGCGCTGGGCTTGCCAGGGTCTAACATGAATTCCCAGGTAAGCTGGACAGTCATTCTACTGATCATTGAATTATTTGCTCTTGGCATTTATAGCTTTGTACAATAACCTTATTCTTTCCACAGTCTATGACTACTGATCAGCTTCTGAAGCTTATGACTTCTGTGGATCCCAAGTAAGTATCTAATTTGCTGGCAGCTCTCAGCACAGAATTGTGTTGTAGCTTGAACCCTCTAAGTAGGTAGCATGACTTTATAGCTGCTAAGAGTAAAAAAAAAAAAAAAAAATGTTTTTTTGAATTGCTAGATTATTGTGGTAATTGGACTATTCTTACAGTGGGGCAAAAAAGTATTTAGTCAGCCACCAATTGTGCAAGTTCTCCCACTTAAAAAGATGAGAGGCCTGTAATTTTCATCATAGGTATACCTCAACTATGAGAGGCAAAATGAGAAAAAAAATCCAGAAAATCACATTGTCTGATTTTTAAAGAATTTATTTGCAAATTATGGTGGAAAATAAGTATTTGG
>JAODKC010000036.1:23602146-23629886 GCA_026777985.1 Mormyrops attenuatus
TGGTTGGGCAAACTCCCATGCACCCTCCAAGACCCTGCTGAGAGTATAGAGCTGGTCCACTGTTCCACGGCCAGGGCAAAAACCACATTGCTCCTCCTGTACTGGAATCATTTTAATCCAACATAAAAACAGTCCCTCTGGGATTTCACAATACTGCAATTGCAGAAATGAACACAAAATCAAGCAAAGGCCACATTATTTGCATGACCTTGCAATTTTTCAAATTAACCATAGATTTCCCTACAAGAAATGACCAAATCAATGTACTCACCTTGCATCTGGACCAAGACACATCTGTAACACCATTATAGTGAACATTCATGTCTTTCATGCTAGGCTGTGCTGCTGGGAAGATCAACCTGGTGAACACATTTCATTCGCCAACAAAAATTACTGCGAAAGTGAAGGCCAGCTTTGTATACTGTTGAGTTGAGGCACTGTACAGTGCACAGATGTACATAGTCTACATAAAACAAATACTGGGCACTTCGGAAATCAACATTTTTTTCTGGCAATGACTGATATTTTTGCTGCTAATGTTGAATTTATTTGAGTTTATTTTACTAAGACTTCACTAATTGGAGCCAAGACAGTATTTTCTTGTGCATGTAAATGGACAGAAAAGTATTAAGGCCCAAAGTAAACGCCAAAGGGAGTAACTGTCACCACAGAAACCATTCTTCTCTAATCTGCCTGAAACACCTTGTTGAAAGTTCAGCCTTTACTTCCGTGACATGGTGAGGTCACCTCGAAACACAATTGTTATTGGCTGCCTATGTGCAAGGATTCTGTCTGCAAACTGCAAGACAGGAGTGGAACGTGCATGGCAACCTGACCAATCATTGTGGGTGAGTTTAAATCTCAGAGCG
The DNA here is from genome assembly GCA_026777985.1 of Mormyrops attenuatus. NCBI lineage: Eukaryota > Metazoa > Chordata > Actinopteri > Osteoglossiformes > Mormyridae > Mormyrops > Mormyrops attenuatus. The sequence goes on from JAODKC010000036.1 coordinate 23,603,016, forward strand.
TTTCAGTTATTGACAGTGTGAATAGAGATGTTCAGTATGAGAAAAAATAATGTGTTTTTGGAACATTAAAGCAAACATAGCTATTCTAGTAGACCCCAAAAATAAAATTATGAAGCGAATATGAGAACGATAAGGCCCCTTTAGCAAAGTATCTGCATTTAGTGTTGCAGCAGCATTGTTTGAGCACGCAAAGAATAGGAAAATATAATGATCATGTAGCTCAAACAAAATCTAGGCCACTACGCTACAGGACGAAATCCACGGCCAACATAATTTAGTCTGCTTCTTTGTTTTATTCAGTAACAACTTCCACAAAAAATGAACAGATTTCTTAAAGTGCAAACTGTGCAATTGGTTGCCAAATTAAATGCAATAAAGAAAATTAATCATAAAAATATCACTGTATATCCCAACTAATTATTTCTAGTCAAAAATACACATAAGCCTCCAGTACAAAATATATGACAGAACACTGAACGGCTCCAGACAAAAAAATAAAAAAAAAAACCTTTAGGAGCCACATGCTTTTTAGGAGCCATATTCTTCATCACGTGCCAAATGAGAAATGAATAAAAAATACTTGCGTACATACTCTGCCTCCCACTGCCTTTGCTTTCTCCTATCTGACCTGCCTACTATCGCCGCCTTCATAATTACATAATACTAAATGACACAGGAATATGCAATATGTGATAATGCAATATGTAAGCAAGACAGCTGGGCTATTGAACGTGAAGTGCACACACAAACACTGAAATATTAAAATTTGCCTGTAAAGAACTCTGGAAAACCAAGGGGTGTTGGATGAATAAATGGGTGAATGGATAAATGAATATATATATGTAAAAAACACATAAAATGCAAGTTACATAATTTAATGCTTAAAGCACACCTTACAGGATAAGTCTGTATCGTTTAGATTTATACTTATTTGTCCTTTAATTGGACAAAGCATAGTTATTATTAGTGATGGAAAAGTATTGTGGGATCGCGTAAAAGTCCATCCCACCTTTGTGAGAGTCCATTTTTTCCTATCGATTTTTTTCCCTTCATGCCCCTTCCGAGGCTCCACACTCTCAGCGACAGGGTGCCAGAGTGAAGGGTTTCCAACGCAACGATTTGACAAAAGCTGCCCAATCTGTCGACGCTGCTCTGGATCGATCCACGCTTTAATCTTGTGATAATGTAGCAGGAAAGGCAGAGGTGGGTTAAGAGTGCACATAATTAAGAGCTGCCACTTTTCTTGCCTTTTTAGTTTTTATTTTATTTTTTCATGGATTCTGAGAGGCAGTTGGCATTGACGAATGAAAAAACTAGTCGCAAAATAAAAAACTCTAGTTGCATTGGTGACCATTATAGTTGTCATCTGGAGCCCTGGGCTGATTAAAGGGGTAATTAACTAAACTTTAGAAAGAATACACATCTAAAAATATCTATTTTGTATAAATTTTACTGTGTCCAGACTTAAGAAAAATCTGCACTAACCTTAGACACATTACACTCTACAGTTGTGCTTTTAATTCCTCACCATAAAGTACAGTAACTGTATTCCCACACAGCTAGCAGCTCAGATGCGGGTGTTGCTGAACAGCCAGCCTTCACCTCACCCTCACTTGTTTACAGTGTGTTGCACTAAGGCTACAAGAATTTGTATTCTTAGTCCCCCACCCCCCTGATATCAAACACACACGAGCGCACGCACACACACACGGATGTGGACATGTGCACACACACGCACGCGGATGTGGACATGTGCACGCATACACACACATATTGGTGTACCTATCTAAATGGGGGCCGTCCATTCATTTTTATGGGAAAAACCCTAATCCCAATCACGACACCTTTAACCTCTACCCATCCCTAACCTTAACCGTAGGTAACCAATCCAAATACACGACTTTTGGCATTTTTACTTTTCTGATTGCATTCACGGATTTTTTTATAAAACTGAGGTTATCCAAATGGGGACCTCAAAAGATGTCCCCAAAAGTAGGGAAATTTCAGGTTTTAGTACACTTTGGGGACAATTTGGTCCTCAAATGTGATCTATGCAAATACTCCCCCACCCCGCTCCGCATACAGATGACACATGGCATGATTGAAGACTCATTAGCGGGAAGGATAACACTGCAATTACAGCCATTTTTGGCCAGTTGTTTATTTAGGCTAAATCTAAGCTTCCCTCCTCCATTACCATGACCTTGGTGCTGCTGGTGGTGAGAGAGATTTACCAATGCTCATAATTTGCAGGGGTTTGGGGGGACAGTCTGCAATTTTAATAAGGATATGAACAACTCTGTCTGGGTCTTTCTTTAACAAGACTAAGTGTAATATATTAGTACTTAGCAAACATCACATAGGGAATGACAGAACACCCCTGCAGGAAACATGGGTAGAGGCATTATCATACTGAATACTTAATGCAAATTCATTATCGGGCAGCTTATGAAAGAGAGGCTTAACCGTGAGCCCATGCTAAGCCAGGGGTCAGACAGAACACTCCAGTTTTATGCAGTAAATCCTTCTTATTTCTTGCCTTAGCTCCTACCTGCTTTTCCATTTTATTATGGTTAAGGGCGAAACCAGTGAGCAGGGAGGAATAAAAGGCAATTAATGAAACATTAACACTGACTTCTCCCTGAAGCGCTTCCACAGCCATCTTCTTTGCAAACGTTTGCGGATTGAGTGTCTAACAAACTGGACCAACTTCCTCATAAAAACATTTCATACAGAACGCTTGGGATCTTGAGCTCTTTTCCCTAAAATATGCATTGATCATTGGTGATTCATTAACATAACTGCATGTGTTACTTTAGGTGTGGCTGCTACTGATCATAGTTTTATTGGGCAATAAACCTAATCAATGCTGAGTGCAATTCAGTCCCACCCAGCCTAGACTCATGCCAAATAACACAATGTCTTTGGGGGAAATGGACCGTATTAACGAGATATGATTACGGAAACCTAGGCAAGGCACGGCTACACTCCCTCTCACTTGCACACTTCACAGGCTATATCACTGAGACATACTACATCAAGCAAGTTATCACATTCAGGCGTAGAATCATTAAAGGCAGTAAAAGGGAAACCATCCTCCGGTACTGAAGCCAACAACCAGCCTCCCTAGAAATCACCCTGCATGGCAGAGCTTGTTAATGTATTTAAAGTTTGCTTCTATTTCTGCATTTGCTTAGGGGGGCACTTACATTTAATATTTCATTTGTCTAATGCTTTTATCCAAAGCAGCTTACAGAACATTGAAGGAACGCTCCTTTTATATCTGCACCCAGGGATTTGAACCCATGACTGTTGTACTGCTAGCACAATGCTCTACAATGCTCTACTAGTTGAGTTACAGGAGGCATAAATCATAAATTATAATGTGAAATATCACTCTGTATGTAATTCATAAAGGTATATATTCAGCATTGATTTAATATCGCATCTGCCCTTAACACAATGCTGACAAGTGCCGTTTAAAGTCACCTGAGTTTAAACTTCCCCTATACTGTCAGGTCACTTAATCCCTGCATAATGCCCCACATGCTGATCTACTGTCAGATTTACCTAAGAGCTAATGGCGATCCTGGTGACTGAAACCCGCCCGTACTCGCTCAATGGTTCCGAAACAGTTACTTGGCATTCGTTAGCTCAAAAACAAAGCAAAGAAAAATAAAAAATTCACGCAAAGCTGTAATCTCATGTATATAAGACATACGTCACCCATAACTCTGATGGACTTAAATATTGAACAGCTGCACATAGCAGATTAAGTTATGGATAAAAAAAACATGCAAAAATAACGAATGCTTCATTATCTCTGAAGCCTCTTTTGCCCCCCCCCCCCCGCTCAGCTGTATGATTAGCTGACCCGACTGAGCATTTTCTACGTAGTTAAGTTCACCATGTGAGCGGCAGCAAAACCCATGTCCCGGTAGATGCTGCATCGTGTTGACAAAGCGAGCATTGTGAACAGCCTCCCTTCTGTCGGCACTCGCATGCGGGCGGGGGAGGCATTAACGCTGCAGGGTGACACCAAAAGGAAGTCAGGCACAATGAGCAGGAAGTTAAGGGGATTGAGAAGATTTGGTATGCTACCTCGCCCTTAGGAGATAGCTAGGCCAGGTGTAATTACAACAGCAATCCACCCTTAAAAAGCACAACCTCAAAGCAAGGCAGAGACCAGCAAGCTTGATTTGCACGTAGCAATGCTCAGATACCTCTACCTGTCATGTGCCACCTGCAATCCCTTGCTCCATGGACTAAACAATAGCTCCCAGAGTACAAATATAACTGGAACTCGAGCATAAACTGGGCAGAGTAAAACACAGTCCATTTAAGAGGAATCGTGAGATGAACATCACAATGACAACCTTCTGCACCGTGGTACAAAGCGGCCAGGTGACGTTTATCAGTGTGTCACTGCCGGCTGATCGCCTGGAAGGTCAAAGAGGACGCACTGTATTATTCCTGTCCGGCATTTTACACTGTAGGTAAGCTGGCAACAAAGGCAAGCCAGGTCAGTGTGAGGGAAAACACAGCAAGAGTGCTGACCCACAGGGCAGCTAAGGAAAGCTATGGACAGCTGGCATCCTCACTAAGGGCTCGACAAAGAGAAGAAGAAATGGCTTTGAAGGGGAAAACGGTGGCCTTTGAAAACCTAAAACAGAGGGACAGGACAACAAAGAGAATGGAGGAGTCTTTGGGGGGTGAATTTCAAACAGATGTTTTCTTCCTTTAATTAAGCCAAATACGTCCTGGCGTGTATTTAATAACGTTTATAGTAAGTGTTAAACGAAACTTGGAGCTGCAGCCTCTGAGGATGTCCCCTTGCTTGCTGGAGGTGGGGGCTTTCAGGATGCGCCCTGCACGGCTACCCCTCCCACGCTACAGCCACTTTCCTGTTTATCCTGAATTACAGAACCCTACTAAAGTAACTAGATGGAAGTGGTTCATCTTTTACAAAGTACATGTTTTAGTATAAAAACAAACAAGCTGACGAAATAGCCTGCTGCTGACAAACAACTATATTCAGCCTAACCTGTCATGGTTTTTCTTATTATAGCAAATGTTTATCTGTTTAACTCCTGATTTAACTCCTAAGAGGAGGGGGGATGAGACCCAGGTGACACTCCTTCCATCACACGCTGAGCTCAGAATCACACAAAATCCAGGCTCCAGGTGATCAGCGTTAGTGCACTTTCATAAAGTGGAAGTATGACTGTATTAATGGACATTTTATAACACTATTACCATATCATATAAAATACCAATGGCTTTCACACTTTGCCTGTTGAATCTGACAATGTGCTTGACAGTACAAATTATAAAACCTAAAATCATTTAATTGATATTCACTGAAATTCCTTCACAATAAATGTTTTTCTGCATGCAAAACACATAATTCTGCATACAGGCAATTTTTGTACTTTAAGTGATGAATCGCCAGGCACTAAGAGCACCATTCTCCAGCCCTGTTCAGGACTCCTTCTCGATACTGAAGTGGATTCCGGTGGTTTAGGAGCAGTGAACGGGCTAATAACAGAAGCAGACTTTCCTGTCCAGTGTAATCTGTGCCATCTACAATTCAGGCCCGTAAAACAGCTTCCTTGGCAGTACGAGGCACTGGCTGCACAGCAGTGATTAAGCAGCTGCTATTTTACAGTCACACCCTGTGGATTAGGCTCAGCAGCCGTGCTCACAAGTGTCAGCTGTGAGAGCTGCAAATGGACTTCAGCCCCCTGATATCTGTGCACATGAAAAAAGGCATAATCACACCCACCATCACAATAAGACCTGCAAAAGTGACCAGTGATGGGAGACCCCAGCATTATGACATCATGCAACACACCAACAAAATCAAGGCTGTGCTTTTCCCACTGTCTGGGTCTGTAAAATGTATGAAGGACTATGTAAAGTGTGTTATATTTTTTATCTCTCCATCCATTATTTTAATATAATAACTTTACAATTGAGGATAATTATGGAAAGTTATTTTAACCTCGTTTTACCGCACCCTCTCTTTCACATGGACAATGACAACAAAGTTTCCCTAAGAACATTCTGTCCCTAAAGAAAATGTTCTAGCTTGCAGAGATCCAGTCCTAAGTACCATTGTCCATCCTTACCATAATACTTCAGGGCTCACTCTGCAAAATGCAGTCAAATGACAGGGCAAAGAAAAAGAGAATAAAAAAATTACTTTCCCAGTACAGGATTATGCCGTGACCTGTGACTTCCCACCGTTTTAACCTGCTGCGTCATTCAACGAACTGAAAAACTCAGGAATGAAGGTCTGTCAGTTGCCCGGAAATTCAGCTAGTGAGGGTGCCTGGTTGAAAAACTCTAATCTTATTTAACCCGACTTTGTCCTCTATGTAAGAGATCAAAGAAAAATGAAATTAGAGCACAGCACTAGTTCTGGTACTATAATGACCTTATAATGACTCTATTGCCTGTCATTTAGCCTCACAAGGGCGGGCCGTTTTGGATTTAATTTGTTACAGAGTGAACTCATATATATAATAAAGATACATATGCCTCAGTCACTAATGAAAATAACAAAGATAACAATAATAACGATAATAATAATAATACCAACAATAACAACTATGCCGGCTGATTGACATAGCAATCCCAGATAACAACATTGTGCTCAAAGAAGTTAAAAAGCTGGGCAAATACAAAGATCTAGATCGAGATTAGCAGGTTGTGGTGCATCAGTATCGGAGTTGTGCCAGTAGTGATCAGAGCTCTTGGCACTATCAAGAAAGGTTTCACCAAGAACCTTTAAAAGGTACCTGGTCAGCATACAGCACAAGAAGGGCAGAAGATCACACTGACGGGAACAGTTCACACCCTCCGTAAGAGACTGGGCTAATTACCTTAGGTCCCTGGTTGGGACACGGACTACCTAGTGGTCGCCAGCAAAAACCGAGAATAATAATAATAAAAATAGTTTGAGGATGACATAAAACTGAGGAATGTCTAAGGAGAAGCACTGTTGTCAATTGTGACTTGGAGCCCCAAACACTCAGCGGGACGTCTGTTGCTTACTCATTTGGCGGTCTCCATAGCTGATGGCTTCAGCAAGAGGGCTCCATCCTTGAGCGTTCTTCACCTTGACAGGTGCATTGTGGGCCAGAAGTAAATGGGCACACTCTACAGAAGGACAAAACAAGATATAGAATCAGCGTATCGCATCATAGTCATGGCATGCCAACTTAACTCACAGGAATTGAAGCTTCTGCTGGGTGGAAATGGCAGATTAGTAGTAGTGAACACAAAGTTCAAGTAGCATCATATTCAGTGTCAATGAAGAACGTTTTTAGAAAAGGTTTTATAATGGAAGACTACTTCTGCTTGGTGGACGTGCTCTGTGCAGCCACATGAACGGTCTGTAAATTTTAACAATTTTAATAGTGATGTACTGAAATTAATTTTTCAACCATCACCAAAGGTTAATTATTTTTTAATTAATTATTTTACATTTAAAGTTTTTATTTTTTGTTCCAGAGTGGCTGCTCTGTTATGAAATCATAAAGCTGAATTTTTTTATAAAATATATAGACTGCGTTTAAAATGTTTGATAAATACACATAATCTATACGAACAGATCTGGTTTCAAAATAGTTTTTTTACAATGATCTTTAGGTATTTATTTCAGTGAAATTATATCTATTGGGTCCTGTACTGAATTAGGGACACTGGTGATTTCATGTTCTTCAAAGTTTCCGCTTTTTAACAACTATATAAAGCAATGTTTTATACAAATCAGCCCAGGTGAAACACTTAATTATCAACCTGGGATTGTCATTTTTCCTGGCAGCAGATGAGAAATGCAAAGTGAAAGTAAATGCGTAACAAACACAATTTTAATAAGGTTTTTGCGGCTTTTTGGGGGTGACAGCAGCTCTGCGGCCGAGAGGATTACCGACTGCCCCATTGTTTTCTTGATGGATGAACGTTATGCTGACACAACGGCCCATTAGCAAAAAGAAAAGGTGTCATATGCTGAAGCATGTTGCAGCTGGCGGTTAAAGGAAGTTGAAAAAAAAAATGCTGGCGGTTCTATTGTTAAATGTCACAAATTCGGTCAGAAATTTCAGACTTCAAAAAGATTTTTGGCAAAATTCAGCTTTGGCCAAATATTTTCGGTTGCCCAGGTTTCAGTGCATGATTTGGAAAAACATTTTTACTCTAGCATACATTGAGCGGGAAAACACAATTAATTGCTTTGAGGAGGAGAACTGCAGAAATTTAAAGGTTCACTCTCAAAACGATGGTGCTCAATGGGTTAGTGACTCTTTGGTAGGTTACTAGTTCAAATACCAAAGTTACCGCTGAGCCATTGAGTAAGGCCCTTAAGCCCAACAGCTCCATGAACACTGGCCAACCCTGCTCTCTGATCCTCACGTACATGTCACTTTGGGCAAAATGTTTGCATGAAAAGGAATGAAAGGGTCAAGAAAGCTGTCATTTATAACGCAGTCTGATGCATATTCATTTTTTTTTTTTTTTTTAATTACCTCAAACTCCATCTCCAATATTTTTAAATCACCATCAAAATACATGTATAGAGGACAAATGAAAAATGCAAAAGCCGCTTTACATACCCATACATGTTCATATCAGTTATAATTACTAGCCCAGATCTGTATGACCATATTAATAATACAGTAGTACATTAATCATGCAGATGTCACACCACAATATATTTTTGAGGCATGAATACACTGTTCCCACATGCAAGAGTTTGTGGTTGAACTGCAAAGGATCAACAAAGAATTCCCCGGACAGCTCCGCCACCCTGCCCCACATGTCATCCCTACTCCTCCCAGATCCCCAACCTCTACAATTTCTCGAATTACTGGACGTTGTAACTATGACAGCCAATAAATGTGTTTTTACCCAAATACTCCAAGTCTCCAAAACTACACCAATTCATTTACTGCACATTTCCACTTACATGCCAATTTACACAATCGTTCCTTCCGAATTGCTGGTGTACTGTATTTCTTTGACTTAATGTCTATCTTAAAATTTCATTTATATTATTCAAATATAATGCAGCTCAGTTCCTCTTTCAATTTCCTGGAATCATTACTGTTTATCACAATTATCTGGCATTCCATTAATAACCGTGTGGGATAATCACCCTCAGGCCAAATATCAGCATCAAGCACAGTATCCATAATTTTTAGGTAACAGAAACCAGAACAGATTTTGATATTTTGTAATTCATGTTGCCTGTTAACGTGTTAAATAAATAGAGCATTTTCAGGTATTAAATTTGAATAGGGTAAAAAGTGTTCATTTTTATAAAATTCAAGCAACAGCAACATTAGTAATTGTTTATAAAAGTGAAATGAATGGGTGGCAGTACAGACACGAAGAACATAATGTATTCACCCGTCTACCTTTTTACACATGACATCTTGTTAACCAAAGGGTCTTAACAAAAAGCAGTCCTAATCTCGAATGACCCACCCACAGTCAGTAATTCTGAAGCAGTGCCAGGCCGATGCGCTAATCTAATGTAACACTAAGCTGGTCAGCTCTGTCATAAGCCGATAATCCAACGCTAAGGAGTTGCTCATACTCTGAAGTTACGAAATAACTTGAGTCTTGACATTTGACACAAGTGACGAATCTTTCCGGTTCTGTGCGAGCCGGCTGCCACAATACGTCACATCGACCTGAAACCCCACACTGCGCAGCGAAGCAAGGTCGCATAGTGGGGGATGCTGCATAGCATGCAGTAACTCGCTACACGCAGGTGCAACCTGGCCTTAGAGACAGGTGCTTACATGCAGGTATTGGCACTGACAGCTCAAATCGACATTCCTCACATTCATTTAGACAAAAAAACACCTATAAAAATATTTTTAATAATTTATGGTGAGGCAAACCAAACAAATGTAAGCTCACTGTAATAAAGGTAGAGACAATACCATTATAATCCTGCATGCTCCAGTTCAATAATCATCATACTCTACTATAGTTAGTAGCTAATCTGTATATTTGGGAGTGTTTGCCATTGTAAAGTTTTGTCAAGTTTTGTCAAGGAAGATGCGTAAGCTGGGCTACTAGTGAGCTAATGACAAAAATAACTTGTTTCCTTTGTGATGTGTGGCAAGCACACCCAGAAGCATGTCTTCTGGGAACATACACAGCAGCAGATGACACAATCAGAGATTCGCCACTGTTGAGAAAAGCGATGCAACCATGCTGTCAAATAGAAGATCATGTGATTACGAAAGGCTGCTTGCAATTCGACTGCTTTTGTATCGGAATCACAAGGTTGGCCTTCGCCTCTTTGGCAGTCCATTGAAATCGAACTGATGGAGGAGGGACAGCAGTCAACACAGCCATCTTCTCTGCTGGAATCTAATTTCACGTAAAGATGAAAGTCCCCCCTAAGCCCCACCCACAAGCTGCTTTTCCGGCACGTGGATGGACTGCAGTAAGGAATTACATCAATCAGTCAAGCAAGACTAGAGAGAGACTGCAAGGTGGTCTTTATCCTATTTGGACATTACTAGTCATCTTAATGGGGCAATCATATACAACTGTAGGTATCATATACGCATATCAAAATTCGCATTAAAGAAAATGCAGTTCTCAGTTACGATGCTTCAGACATCACAAAAACTTCAGGGCCTATAAATCATGAATGTGTAATGTCTAAAAAAATAAAACAAAAAAAGAAAAAAAAATGATAATATAGAGTTGTCCAACCCCCTCCCCCCCACATACTTTCATAGATAAGTACATAAATATTTTAAACACAAACTGAAAAATATTATTAAAAATCTACAAGGAGTTAAAAAAAAAGGGACAAAATGGATGTTGCGTTAATTGTTGTAGCTATCTACTTATAGTCTGCACACCAGAATGGATATGATTTTAAATTAAATTAAATAGCCTAGCCTTTATCTAAAAATTGCCAAATTGTGGATTTATTGTTCCTCATGTTCTGGCTACAGTCTATGAAGACTACTTCCTCTTATAAATGAAAGAAGCTGCAAAGAGGGAATTCGTAGCTAGGAAATAAAGGCTGTTGGCAATTTGCTTATTTTGAAAGGGAATCAACAGCGGTAAGCGCTTGTCTTGTTTGGCCGTTCACATATCTGGGGATGGGGAAGTTTGAAATTCTCACGAGAAAGTTGCATTGAACGGCTGACATTCTGGCTGCTGACTGACAGGTAGTAGTTGGCGATGTGACAATGCTGAACTTCCCAACTTACAAGACTGGTGAATACATTATTACCGCAAGGAGGAATGCTTATGAAATGCTGTCCTATAATAGCCATATTTTAAAAAAAACTGCATCAGAAATGTGGCTTTCAGTTCAGCGTTGCAGTCTACATCATAAATCTTTCAGTTATCTCACTTTGTGTGGCATAAGCCTACTTCTCCAACAAAAGCGATAATCACCTGCCAATCACTGTCAGACACTGACACCATAATACTTGTCTGTCATTGTCATTGATCAAGAATATTATCAAATCGCACAAGCTTAGTGTAAATGTGGCACATGGATTTCTAATCATGCATGACATCCAAGGTTATCCATTCACCAGCAATTATATGAACTAGTTTACAGACAATGTGTACTTTAATTAAAGTAGGCCATACAAACATTAAACATAATACTGACTTTATTATCAATGCCATTGATATATATACTGTAACAGCAGTTTGCTCTTGAACTATTTCAAATACTTAATTCTATCTAGGGCTGGGTACCAAACCTCGGTACTTTTGTGGTACCGACCGAAATGCTCCAATCGTATCGAAGGTCAAAAAATAAAACTCCCTTTTGGTGCCAAACTCCGATACCCAAACGGTAAATCTCAACGTCTGTGAGCTGATAAACAGCAAACTTGTGTAAAGATCGAAAGTCGCTGGTGATTGTCTGTCTGATGCAACGCTACATAAACGGGTAAAACGCTTGTAAAAAAAAAAAAAGAGATCAAAAGTCTGTCTCCACAGGGTTTCAGGCTGTGACCATTTTCACATTTTGCGACCATTATTTGGAGACAGTGCGACTTGTAAATACGCCCTTCATTTATGCCGAAATAAGCCCCCATATAGCGGCTGACCACATGGTGGTAATATCATGTGAAACATCTGCAGAGAGCGAGTGTATGTGCATGCATGTGTGTGTGAGCGAGACCATCGGAACTCGGCCCGATTCAGTTCCTCGGAATCACTACTGAGGCAGCGCTTACAGCGATAAATTTGGCGCCTGTTTGGCCACAAGCACCGGCGCTAACATGAAAGTTATGTTAAAGTGAAGAAAAAAAAAAAAAAAGACAGTAGATAGTTTCACTTTTGTACCTCAACAAGATTGAATACCCTTTGCCTGCGTCTTCAACCAGAGCCTGCGGGGAAACTTGCCAGCATAATGTTACATGGTTTTTATATTTTGTGGAAAATGTAATATTGATCTGTTGGCCAGATTTATTTATGAATTATAAACATATCGGTTAAAATTGGCCGTGAGACACAAGCATTTCAACCAGTTCACACGCTCACATGCCACACCTTGTATTTCTCACACTGAGAAGTAAGGGATAGCTCCCACCAGGGGGTTCCCGTTATATGGAATTAATGGACGATGTGCAGGCATACAGAGTAGAGTTTTCCACCAAGGTCATAACTGTCCTGAGTTATACAGAGTTAATAGCCACCTACCAGCCAACTGGAAAATAGCATTTGTTACATGCGATCCCACTCCAAGCATGTTATTACATGGATACGCAACATACGGAGTACAGACAAGGTGGAAGCGGCAGAGCAGGATCTGATGAATGCGAAAGGCAGGGCTCTAAAGTGTCGCATTTACTGTGAGACACACGCTGCGCCCCTAACAGATGTAATCTTACTCCAAACTTCTGATGAAACGTGAGAGCCCTGGTAATATATAAATTAAAAAGGCTGTGTCCCAATAAGATCGCCATTGATCCCTCCAGTAACTAACCCATAACTAACAAAATGACTTGTTCAAATAAGATTAGTGCTGTTGTTGAAACTGATTTAAAAACATATTAGTATCAAAAAAAAGTATTGTTCAGGAACCTGTATCAGAATTAAGGTATCATTCTGGTACTGGTATTGAGAACATTTTCAACGACGCCTAATTCTATCTATTCAATCCACTGCATGAAGCACAGGGCACAAGGCAGGAGGCCATCCAGAATGGCACGCAAGTCCATCATAGGGCAGGTGGCCATCCAGAATGGCATGCCAGTCCATCACAGGGCAGGGGGCCATCCAGAATGGCATGCCAGTCCATCACAGGGCAGGGGGCCATCCAGAATGGCATAGCAGTCCATCACAAGGCAGGTGGCCATCCAGAATGGCATTCCAGTCCATCACAGGGCAGGGGGACATCCAGAATGGCACGCCAGTACATCACACGGTGGGGGGCCATCCAGAATGGCACGCCAGTACATCACACGGCGGGGGGGCATCCAGAATGGCACGCCAGTCCATCATAGGGCAGGGGGCCATCCAGAATGGCACGCCAGTCCATCACAGGGCAGGGGGCCATCCAGAATGGCATGCCAGTCCATCACAGGGCAGGGGGCCATCCAGAATGGCATAGCAGTCCATCACAAGGCAGGTGGCCATCCAGAATGGCATTCCAGTCCATCACAGGGCAGGGGGACATCCAGAATGGCACGCCAGTACATCACACGGTGGGGGGCCATCCAGAATGGCACGCCAGTACATCACACGGCGGGGGGGCATCCAGAATGGCACGCCAGTCCATCATAGGGCAGGGGGCCATCCAGAATGGCACGCCAGTCCATCACAGGGCAGGGGGCCATCCAGAATGGCACGCCAGTCCATCACAGGGCAGGGAGCCATCCAGAATGGCATGCCAGTTCATCACAGGGCAGGGGGCCATCCAGAATGGTATGCCAGTACATCACAGAGCATACATCCCAACAAAGGGCAATTTAGACAGTCAAATCCACCTAAGCGCACGCACATGGACCATGGAATACCTGGAGGAATCCTGGATGACCACTGAGAGAGCACAGAAGATCCACGCACGCATGGACGCACAGACACACAGACACAGGTAAGGGCAGGAAACAATTTGACCAGCCTGTAAATGTGAAGCCGTTATGAATGCTACATAGTTACTGATTATATTCCTTCTGTGACGTCAGCCAGTCAGCTTCAGTGGCATCTTAACGGTGCAGCTTCCTGTTTAAATTGACAATTCTACATTACTAAGAGTTCAACATAGGTCAGGTCAAGTCAGGTCAGGGAGCATGCACTGGTACAGCGCGTTGCCACACCCGCCACACGACTGAACACTTCGGGATCCCAGTTGGCAACCCCCCAGGCCACCACAGTCCAGTTCCACCCTCTGGAAATGGCTTGTCTTATCTGCCGCATCTCCTTGGCCTGGAGCAGCTGCCTGGGTCCTCAGCTATGAGGATCCTGCGAACCGGATCACCCTCAGGGAATCGTGCCACACTCTGAAGAGGCACAGTACCAAAGGAGTCCAGTGTTTGTCTCAGGTCACTGGATAGCATCCATGTCTCACAGCCCTACAGCAAGACAGGAAGCACCAGGACTCTAAAGACTTAGACCTTCGTCCTCTTACAAAAATATTGGGAGTGCCACACACCCCTTTCCATGACTTCATGACCCCCCCATGCTCTCCCAATCCATCTACTGACTTCATAGGAAGAGTCAGCAGAGACATGAATGTCACTGCTTTCAACCTTCAACATAGTTCTCTATTTAAAAAAATGCTTCACTAACGTCATGTTAAATGGATAGCAGACATGCCGTGAAAGCTGACAGCTCCCTGACCTTTCAAGTACCTTTCATATTCTCATATTTGACATCACTGGCAAACGTGTCAGAAAAGTACACTGCATAGCATTTGAAGTATTCAAATGTAAATGTGGGTAAACAGTCATGACGATTATAGAGGTCATCAAGTACTGACGACGTTAAGGCCGTGGGCTGAAATCCCAGGGAGCACAAGTAATTTGTCACCCTACTCACTGCTGTATGTTGCTTCAGATAAGTATCAGAAAAATGAGTTCGCGTTCCAGCAACACTAAACTATTGAACACTTATCAAAAATGTTAACTTGGCTGGCGCGCGCCTTCACATTAGCCGTTTATATATAAGCAGTTAGCCAACAAACATGTTAGCCGTATGTTATCATTAAGGTAGCGGATAGGCGCAATGGCTAATAATAAAATAATATAGTTAATATGGGAAAAACGCAAAACAAAAATGTGTCCTGTAAAATGTGGTAAACGCCCAGTCATACTTTAAAAAAAATACCGTCATATACCGTGAAACCGATATAACTTGTATATACCGTGATATAAATTTTTGGTGATACCGCCCAGCTCTAGTGTGGGGTTTACATGTTCCCGCCATGTTGTCGTGGGGTTTCCTCTACATACTGTGGTTTCCGCCTACAGTTCAAAAACATGCTGAGTTAGGTGTGTGTGTGTGGCCTGCAGTGGGTTGATGCCTCATCCTGGGTTGTTCCCTGCTTTGCACTCATAACCTCCGGGACAGGCTCCGGACCCCCGCGATCCAGAATAGGATAAGCAATTACAGAATATGGATAGATGGGTGGTATAATAGGTATTTCATATATGGAATTTTATATAAAAGCTGAACTTTTTTTTCATCAACTCAAAAGGCAATAAAAAAATGGTTTCTACCATTGAATCTGTAAAAATATTTCTAATATTTGTTGAGAATGAGACTGAGCAAATTAGCTAAAACCCGATAAGACATATGCCCAGGAGTTCCAGCAATTTAAAGATGTACAATGATGAATGAAAGTTGTAAATTTGGGAAGATTATACAGAGGGAGGCCTAAGAGAAGCTGTAAGGGCCATTTATTTGCATTGGTATATTGTGTCGTCTCTTTCCAGAGGCTGACTCACAATCCTGTCACAACACGATGATGCCAGAAATTCTCAAAACAGCTGTTAACATTCACGGTGCTCACAACTGCTAAAAGAACATTACAAGAAATTCACACATGCATCTGTTTGGAATACAATTTCTAACGTAACGCTAGCCGGTCAGCTCTGTCAAAAGCCAATAATTTACACGCGACACCATTTTCACACTGCATAGAGCCCTACAGTACAGCAAATGGCACAAGGGCAAACGGCACATCACAGAGAAACGGTCCTGTTAAAGGCAGATCAGAAGAGCGGGATGCATTTATGCGAACAAGATGTCTAATCCACTTATTTCCAGACACAAAGTCAGCCTGGTGAGGTTCTAGAAGATGGTGACAGCTAAACTGTGCCTTTTCACAGTACAGTCATCAACATGCTTGTCGTGATGGGCGCTTACTGAAACGGTTATCATTTACTGCAAAAATGGCGTGTGAAATGTAAAACTCATTACTCAAAAACCAATAGATGCAGTGGGTTATTTAAAACTGTGGTTCAATAAAAGATCACAGGGTTACAGGTAATATTTAAGGCAGGAATAAACAGAAAGTACAGTATGATCTTGCTATACTCCTCATAGTATTCCTCTTTCCTCTTTCTTCTGGCCTTTCACAATAATTTAGGCGATATGAGTAAAGCAAAAACGATGCTCAATTTTCATTTGGTGGTGATATACCAGCCACCTAATCTGCCATAGGTCAGCGTGAATGGCACAACTTTTGTTTAACTAACGAGTAGACGGCTCTCCCCCAAAGACGCAGACATGAACAACGTGCATGACTTGTGGGCTGGAATTTTCCAGAAGTGAGACATCTACTTGAGATAAGTCTGCTTCCGAAGAAGCACCGACATGAAAACAATCAGGAATCCATTTTCTTTGCGTTCTAGTGCCAGCTGATAATTCTGGTGTACTTATTTCTAATTATTAATTTTGCTATATCCATCCATCCATCCATTTTCTGAAACCCAACTGGGGTCAGGGGGGGGGGGACCGGAGCCTATCCCGGGAACCATCCCTGGGCAGTCTAATTTAGCTATATTTCTTTAGCAAATAAAGACTTCATTTTACATATAGTACTAAGTAGTATTAAGTTTTACATAAAACTGATTATTACTGTCAGAATATCATTCTTGTTAATAAATTATGCAAACGGATAAAGTAAGCATTGTATAGAGGCAAATGTCCAAGCACTAGTTTTGCAATAGTAATAAATAAGTAATTAAGAATGACTGTTACTGCAGCATAACCTGGATCACTACCAATGTTTAACTAATGAAATAAGCCAAACAAACAAACAGCAAACAAACAAGCAAGACGACATATAGTTAGCTAGCACTGACGAATGACCATATATTAAATAACATGATCGGTTTTGGTGATAGAGATTTAAATTTACTACACTCTTACCAAAGTTACTTCAGAGTAAACTGAACAAAAAATCGTTTTAAAGGACCATTTGCGCAGCCATTTTTTGTCACCCAATTATCCGATTGCATTGGGCAACGTGTTTCAGACTCCGAGGCTCTGACAACAACAGCACAATCTTCACATAAACGATGGTACTGCTGAAATGAATTGTGGTGTAAGCGCAGTTACTCTAAACGATGGTACTGCTGAAATGCATTGTGGTGTAAGCGCAGCTACTCCAGTATCAGAACAAACGAGTTCATTTGCACACATTACCAACAATAAAACATTATAGTAAGTCTCCTGAGAGAGAAGCTCATAGCAATTATGTATAACAGTCCTGCAGTTGGTCTGCACGCCTGAGTCAGCGGTGAGTGTTTCACATACAACCTTTATTTATAGGTTTATGCAGATCTCACTTACGTATAAAAGCAAAACACACTCAGAGGTTTCTCTGTGTCGCTCTCATAAAAATGTAAAGTGCACCGACGGCAATTAAAGGAACGGTCCATCAGCAATCTCCTGGAAGCTGCAATAAAATCATTTGGCGCAGAAGGTGGTCCCCTGTGAGATCACTTACCAGAGATGCTTCATGCTGAAACTACACCAGCAAAAGCATGTGGCAGACTGTACATTTTTTAGCGTGTGCAATAAAACGTCACGGTAAGTTTATAACTGTAAATTCACAGCAGTCTGAATTGAGTGGCAATCAAATAACCTTTATTTGCTAGGTCCATTGCAATAGGCTTAGGGAGCAGAGAGAGTTCCGGCCCTAGTTATAGCAAAACCACACTAGAACCAGACAAAAGCCAAGCCAAGATATATTAAAAGTGCTGTAATAATAATAAAAAAAACAAAGTCCTAACTCATATACATTACTATTACTACACACCCAGCTACATCATCATCACATCATCATCAGGTTTCCTACTTACCTTTATGGCCCATCATGACAGCAAGGTGAAGTGGCGTATTTCCTGAGGCAGAAACAGACAACAGCCAATCAGGTAACATGATTATTTATCACCCCTCCCCCATCATTTTACAGGTATACTTTTAACAACCTCCTGTCAGTTTCCCCTGCTCACATTCCCTGCACCTACTGTACAGGGCACATAGTTGGCCCTTTTATAATTACACTGAGTTGAGTTACACCTACACTGGCTGCACCTTATTGAAAATTGGGCTTTCTGAACTGTACTGAACTGTAGCCTGCTCCTGGGACTACCGCTGACATTGTTCTGGGATTCTCGTGTCAGGACCTGCTCTGTTCATTTGTTTACCACTTCCTGTAAAGCACACCATCTGGTTCAGGCTATGAGCTCCATTAAAACCATAACCCACTACTTCAAGCCAAGTTTAGAATGACTTTCTGAAGAATAATACTATAGAGATACAATGCTTCTCCAAAAGATTTGCATTGAAATAGACAAGGCGGCTGTGCGCCAGCAGTCCTGCAGGTAGCGAGCCTGACATCCTGCCAGAGGCACCTTGTCTTTCTGCGTCAGCCCGCCTCCTCTGCACTGCTGTGTTCCTCTCCTTCATTGGGCGAGGGAAGAGAAGTGCATCCACGGAAAATCCACGCAAAGGCAATTCCAGAAGCAAACCGCCTGTGTCATTTAAGCTACACTGAGCGATCGGATCACTGAGGGTGAACCAAAGGGCACCTATGATAGTCTAAAAGCACGGACCAAGTGTCATTGCAAGACTATGAGGAGGACAAAATATGAAAGATGCTACACTCCGAAGAAGATATGGATCCATCCACTTCCCATAACTGCTTATCCGTCCCTCCACTTGCCATAATGGCTTATGTAGCACAGGGCTGTGGAGAGCATGGAGCCTATCCCAGGATGCACTTGGCAGGGGACACCATAGGGGATGCCGGTGCAGTGGATTAGCAATAAGGCAATCAATCAGAACTCATTACCTAAGACTCCCCTCCCTTTAGCATACAAAAAAGCAGCCATTACTTATTTATTAAACTTTCATTTATCAGATCTAATGTGGTAGAACAGGTAACAGAGGCAGGGTGAAGCTGTGAATCAGAAGCTGGTATAGAAATACCACCCGTGCACGCTTCCCTGAGAGCAAACGGTGCGTATAAAGGAAGGATCATTAATTATCTACGTGGCAGCAAAGCGCTATGTCATGCTGCTTTTGACAGGTGATACCACATGTGCCGACCTTGGCTCATTCCTCCAGCAAGCTCTGCGAGGATCTTCAGACCAGAGATATTCACGAAGGGGGCCGTACACAGGAAAAATGGGGAGGCCCAGGGGATGCCGACAGGAACCGAAATCGAAGTAGCTCTTCTAGGGAGACACAAACTGGCATCAAGTGTAAGCTACACATAACTCATCTCTATCTCCAGCCATATTCATATCTATTCTGCCAGTGTTCTTTCAATATTTAGACAACAAATAAGAAACGTTGACTTTCTTTATGCTTCCTAATTGAGGAAGGCAGCGTAAACTAGTCAAAATACTTACATTATTACTGTTAAAGCATACCTGCTCAATGCAACAGGAAACCCACTGACCTATACACTTATGCCACAGATTATCTGTCTGTACACGCTGCTGTTTTATGGTTACGCTTTTATTTACATGCATGACAAAAGACGTTGGAAATCAGTTTTCAGCTGCATAAACAAACTGATTTCCTGGTTCTGGAACTTCCATTTTCAGCCTTTCGTCCTTAAACTTCTCAGAATAGATCGTGCTACACACACACAGCAGACAGAGCAGAGGCTTAAACGAGCATCTCGGCTAGACTCTCTCTCGGACGTCGGCAGAGACCTGTAGCAGCAAAGTGCCCGTGAGGCAGCCTTAGACTGTGGTGCTGATCTGCCCACGCCATCCTATACAAACCCCACTACACTAGAAACTACATGCTTAAAAAAAAAAGCTCCTCTCTGCTTTAAAGGTCCCACTAATTTAAGAAGAATAAGGTCAAAATACAGGGTGCTTATCTGCAACAACAGCAAGGCTCGTACCGTTGGGCGGTATGACCAAAAAAAATATAACCAACATGTTGTATTAGATTATTAATGTATATTCAGCTCAACAGTTACATACTTTGTTTATAACCATGTATTTAGGTTGATAAAAAACATTTTTGCTTAACCGGCATAATTTTAACAATTATTACCAAGATAAATGGATAATATTAGGGATTTTGATGTTCCGATATGCATATAATTGCAGACCTAATTATACTGCACTTAACCCAAATTTTCAGGCACAGACAGAAGCAGCAGCTATAAATACTGCAACGCTGAGCAGTAATACATGCAGAATTGTGTTATAAAGTTATAACTGAGAGTAAGGAGGGTATACAGTTACAGTACAGCAAAGAGAGCGAAAGAGAAAAACTCACACGGCACGGAAAATTAAAACCGGTATACCGGATGAACTGAATACCGTCCAGCACTAAAGGCACGTCAGGCACTTTTATCCAAAGTGACTTACGATTGGGAACGCAGGGCCAGCCAGTGCCTGAGGCAGTGGGGGTTAAGGTCCAATGCTGACGTCACTCTGCTGACCAGATGGTTTGAACCAGTCTTCCTGATCAGTCCTAACCTCCAGAGCCACACACCGCCCACCTCCCCCACACGGCCCACTGCCATTCAATTGTTCAATGCGGTTGGGTGAAACACCCATGGGTAGTAAACCACCTCTCGTAGACTCATTTTAAGCATATTTCTACTTCACCTGCACTGTACTGCACTGGTTTATCATTTATTTATTAGTTTGTTGATTATTTCTCCGACAGTGTACTGTGCTAGGAGCTACTTTTGTAAGGCTGCCGGATAACAAAAATCCCCATCAGGGAAAAACAAATCTTTTCTTCATCCTATTAACAACTGGTAAGGTGAGGCTTCGTGGGATAAAACCTGACATTTAAATGTTTTTTTATATATAAATATCACACAGGTCCATCAGCTGGGAGTGCCAGATTCCTCCTATGGGCAAATTGTATAGGCCACCAGCTGCCAACAAAATATGCATTCAAGAAATGCGTTCATTACAAAGAAAATGAATGAAAATAAAACTAACGACTAGCTTCTCGTTTAACAAGTCTGCTCACACGAGGGAAAAATGTTATCGCAATTCGATGATGATCGTTTGAGCCAATGGCGAAAGCAGATATAAAAATGGGCAAATATTAATTCATAAATGAGCCAGATAGCTATTAAGGGCTTCAGCATTAACATATCCCAGGGAACGCAAGGACTGCCCTATGCAAAAGCAGCACGACTCGAAGGCAAGTTTATGCTAATATCCAGCAGAATCCCATGGAGAGACTGCTGCTTCGCTGCTTTTTTAAAACCCAGGAGTAACTTAACGGAGTAAAACCATTCTTTTTATGAAGATGCTAATTGTGTTTTCTGACATGATATCAAACATGATGTCAAACATCAGTTTCCCATATATGGAAGGTATCGTTATTTATTTCCTAAGTTTTTGCTTTGTACATCGTCTCCAAAATCAAAAATCCCTCACTAACGCAGTGGACAGTGTGCTTTGAAGGTTGACATAGCCATTAACAGCACTTTAGGGCTTCAGTCTGATAATCAAGTCGCCCATTAAAAATGTGATGTCCTTGTAGCCATGGAGCAGTCTACCGCCATGATTACGTGGTTACACTTCAGATTTTGATGTGCTTGACGGTTATC
The DNA here is from genome assembly GCA_026777985.1 of Mormyrops attenuatus. Taxonomy (NCBI): domain Eukaryota; kingdom Metazoa; phylum Chordata; class Actinopteri; order Osteoglossiformes; family Mormyridae; genus Mormyrops; species Mormyrops attenuatus. Next base: position 23,625,079 of record JAODKC010000036.1, read on the forward strand.
AGACAGAAGATAAAGGATGTGCGTCTGCATCCAGAAGGTCATGAGTTCAAATCCTGCTGAGGGTAAAGTAATTATGTGGCTGTTGGGTCCTTGAGCCCCACAGCCTGTATGATTTGGCTGTAGATGATCAGCGGGCCAGAGACGTTTGAGAATCAAAAAGATACAACAAACGGGTGTTTGTCATCTATTTATATCACAAGGTAATTTTATGACTCCTATTTAGGTGTCCGTTAGGTTTGTCCAAATATGTCATTACACAAGCAGTCTCCAGGTTACAAATCAGATCTGTTCCCCAAGTCTGCCTTTAAGTTGAATTTGTAGGCAAGTCAGAAAAATAATACAGTAGATATTAATAATAAAAATAATAATAAGCTGATGAACTGCTGAAGCCGCTCAATGTTTTCATGACTGTCAAAAAGTAGTGCACGCGTTCGTTATTGCAAACACTTGTATTTAACCCGGATTCTATGGCAGTCCATTCATAAGTTTGGGTCATCTAAGTTGGACATTCTTAATCAGGGGACTGCCTGTATACGAATTAATTAATTTGTTAAATAGGTATGTAACAATTTCAGCTCTTGTTACTCGACTCAGTGGTAAGTTTTTTAGGAACGCCTGCTTGCTAATGCCAACAGCCTGCTGCTACAAACAGTGAATCACGTGACTGTAGCCGAATACATACAGCACACAGACAGGATCTCGAGGTTCATTTACTGTTTGGCTGAGTCTTAGAATGGCTAAGATGCCTGATCTCACGTGCGTTTCCCAAAAGCATAGCTGCTAACTACGTTAGCAACATACATATTGGAACCAGGAAACCGAATGGGTCCAACTATATACGTTGCTAAAGGGAACTTTTGGGTAATGCACCCTTGAGCGTGTTCCTGTTGGTCGCAGCATTTCAGAAACAGCCAAATTTCTGGGAATTTCACACATTACAGTATCTACAGTTTACAGAGAATGGTGCAAAGATTAAAAAACAGCAAGGGAATGCCAGTTCTATAGCCGAATATACCTTGTTAAAGAGGGAGATCAGTGGAGAATGGCCAAACTCGTTAAAACTAACACAAATGCAAAAATAATAGCTGTGGTGTACAGAGGCTTCTCTGAATACCCAGCTCATTTACCTTTGAAGTGATTCTGGAGGCAAAAGTAAGTCCTAACCAATACTAGGATACGTGTACCTAATAAGGTGGTCATAAAATCTGAGACAGCAGACTCGTAGGACGATGACTGCTGAACAAGAACAATAACCAGTGTGAGCAAAATAATTACAATAAACAATAACTGTAGTTCTCAGGCAAAATAAGTTGAGAATAAACATCATTTGTGGAACCCATTAGCACAAGGCATTATACGTGCTTTGTTGAACAACTTAATTTACTTTGCTTGCTACATGTTACTGTCCAAAAAGGAATTCATTTATCAATCATTCAATGATTCATTTATTAGAAAAACCAGTTGAAACTGGTCAAAACTGAAGTCTGGATGAGCTGTATTTCAGCAATGCAAATTATGAACACTTCAATTACTTCGGGGTCTAGATGGAACGACACAGACACTATTAAACACCGAAGAGTATAAAGACTTTGATAGACAACGGATATAAATACTGTCAACATATCCTAGACAGCATGATTAATTATTTTGCTCTTGGATTGCCAAGATGTATGTAGCAATACACGAGTTTTACTTGCATGCTGGAATGGGCATTGCACAGCCTACCTCTGCTTTACTCTGATGTGACGCATCACCAAAGAAACATATCCTGCAATAAAAAATAGCACTAACCTTAGATTTGTGTTGAGATTTTTAATAGATGGATTTGTCTATCAGATGGACAGATGTTGCAGCTAAACCAAAAAAATTTTAATAGGACCGCAGGAAAGAGGTTAGTCAGCAAGCTGGAAATCTGCTGGTCTAATCTAGACAGCGGGGAGGTGAATGGGACTCGCTGTGGCCCCGCATCTCCAGAGCTGTGGTCTGGAACACCATCTGCATTTTGCATGCGTGGCATTTGAATGGTCTCCCTGTGTTGTGCGACTTTCCTCCGGATTCTCTATTTTCACCGCACAGACATGCAGTTTGGATAATTAGTGTGTCTGGGTAGTGGGTGGTTCTGCGGGTTAGGAATCTATACCAATGACTGGAAGGTCGCTGGTTTGAATCTCGTGGCTAACAGAGCAATCATATCACTGTTTAGCCCTTGAACCAGGTCGTAAATCCCAAAAACTGCTGAAAAAAATGCCTGACCTTGCACTCCGACCTCAAGCTTTGTTCTATCGTAAGGCAAAACTGGGTGTGAAAACCGAGTAATTCCTAGGTAACTGTGCTTATGCAATTGTAAATAAAATATCACTACAGACTGTCCAAAATCCTGCAATAGACTGTCATCCCACCCAGGGTGTACCTCAGGCTTGTACCTTGTGCAGCCTGGGATAGGAACCTTGATCAAGATAAGTAGTTAGAGGATGGATAACCTATAGAATTACAAGCATCACCATTGAAAGCTAAGTACATACATTTACTAAAACAGTGTAGGAAGCCAAATGATAACTTAGAAACCAGAAATTGCTTGGTGCCCTATAGATGGCACACAGCATTGACAGTAAGCAAAAATGGTGAATAATAGCATTCGAAAAATGACTGAAAGAAAATGTGTGCGTTAATAGGCCAGTAACAGCAGTGACATACCGGCATTATAGAAAATTACGCATTATAAATCATTCAGGACGAACACAAATGGACATATGTGACTCACAAACGCTGGATACACGATTTTCTGTAAAGTTCTGACAGGTAAAGTAAGTTTTAATGAGCTAACCTAGAACATAAACACGATTTATAACATGTTTTTATAGACATAAAAATTACATTTCCTTACATTTTGCTGTAGTTTCTAGCAAAATGCAAAACGGAACTTAAACTTTAAATATTTTACTCAGGTATTTTAATGGTTAATTTAAATTTTATTCTGCTGAAAAATATATTTTTCGGTTCTATTAATGTTCTGTTGTGAGAACATTCAAACAGTGCTACTGTGTAAACACCACAGCAAAATGTGAGCGCGGTACAGTCCAGTCATAACCCCACTTTGATTTGAAGAACTTGAAGCAAATCACTATTTCAAAGTCTTCTGAGACACTGAAGAAAAAAAGTATCTAACAAGAAATTCTCACTTCGCAGTGATTTCTGAAGGCTGCATCTCAACAAGACTCAATAGTGGGTTATGCTGCACCTGTACTCAGCATTATATTATTCATAATAAGGAAGGCACGAATACATTTCAAATTACAAAGTGGAAATTAACAAGGCAAACTATTTCACTGGCCAGGGTACAGAGATCTCTGAACTATATTTCTGGTGTCACCATCTGCCAGGCATCAGGAACGAACTTCCCATTAGCTCCTTCTTCCCTGACCCCCATAAAGAGCAATGCTGGACCAAGTTGCCGTTAAGAAAATCCGTCCACCATACCCCCCCACCCCAAAAAAAAAACAAAACGGACACATGCCAGCTTGTCGCTGGGCTTCTGTCACGAATACTAAATCGGTGGGAAATGGGAACACAAGCACACAAACATCCCCTATTTGCTGTGCAGCCAGCAGGATGGGGCTGAAATGTAAAGTGACTGAACACGTGCGGACTGGTGGCAGGCAGCCATATCGGCACTCTGACATGTTCGCATGGGGAGATGCGCTCCTCTCATGTCAGGGAATGACAACATACAGCAGTGACTAACGCACATTCACCGTTCTTTTGCAGCCGTGTTTTTATTCCCACATATTGTATAATGGAGGTAAGAGTTGGTGGCAGAAAAGCATGTCACATCTAATCCTAATCGTTAACTGGTTCAGTTCACCGCGATCGGACTCCATGCCGAGGAGGTGACTCGCCCCGCAGCCTGATCTGGCGTGTGAGCTGTGACCTACCATGGATGTCTTTCTGGGCGATGCTCTGAGTGCGGATCAGCGACGAAAGGCGGCGGACGTCGCCTCTGAACACGCATTCATGCACTGGGAAGAAGCCGCCGGCGTGGATAACGCTGTTGCGGTTGTTGTCATCGGTAGCAGTTTTCGTGTTGGCGTTGCTCTGCGACTGCAGGCTCTGCTGTTCCGACGGCGATCGCACCAGCTTGTGGTTGCTGAATATCTTGCTGCCTTTGACTTTCGTTCGGCTGGACGTGGTGAAGGTTCCCGCAGCCGCCTCCTCATCCGGATCCAGTAAGTCCCGGTCCTTGGACGGCCTGCTGTCCTTACGCAGCGAGCGGATCTTTTCCCCCGTCATTCCCAAAGCGTGTCCGAGGTGCGAAGAGCTCCTGACGATCCTGAGGAGACTGACGCCAAGCGATGAGGCCAGCGGCTATGGGGAATCCGATAACATACAAAAACAAGTCCATGAAACCGAAGCGCCCATCGACTTTAACATATGGTAGTAAGATCTAGTATGTTCCTCCCCACTATATACAACCGGACCCGATGTCTCTCAAGCGACGCCGTGCCCACGTTTACGGCTCGCTCAGGAGCGCATCCTTCGCGTCGCGAAGAGACACGACCGCCATCTTGCGGCCGGAATCTCGCGAGAATTCAGCCTCGAAAGCGCTTTGAAGCGGCATAAATGTTAGTATCGCGAGAATTCCGGAAACGCTACGGCTTTCGGTTAGCGCTAGATGGCCTTTTAAACTTTAAGCTTATAGAATAACAGGTAAAATCTCTGTTGTCCTTAATTTATCATATGTACAGTATGATAGAAGCAACTGTACATCGAAATGCGTGGGGTAAGGCTCAGGAAATCCACACACAAAAACA
>JAODKC010000036.1:23629922-23655650 GCA_026777985.1 Mormyrops attenuatus
TACATACATATACACACACACACACACATCCTTTGGTACCGGCGAACCTGAGCTACATAATCTTAAACAATACACATAGGAATTGTATTTAACAGCAGAGTGCACATGCACTGCCGTCGGTTGATCATTGGTCATTTACTGGCTAAATAGCTGCGCTGGTAGAAGAATGTGCAGAAGCTGGATTGTTCGCGGTACGCTGATGCCCTCTGCTGGTCTACTAAAAGATACTCTTTGCTGCAAGTGCCACTCTGCGTGGGTATGTACGTAAACGTAGAAAATTTATGGCAAGATGAGGACGGTTGACAACATGGACAGTTTCAACATGTCTGATTTCAGAAGCACCCCATGAACTATGAAACTGCACGCTCATTTGGCCCCTCTCCCTAATAGCAATAAGGCAGACATTTGTGACCTTTCCATCAATACGAAAACAATCTTTTTCATTATTGGAGCTTTTGTCCTAACTGTTAGCACTGCCTATAGTCTCCCCTACTTTGTCTAATTGCACATTTTATTTCCCCTTCTCCTCCTGGTGTGTGCTGCCTGGAGACCTCAAATTATCAAGATATCCGGCACACCCTGCTACATGTGACGTCGCCACTACCAATGACGTCCTTGCATCCAGCTTGCCGTTCTGCCTGTATCGTCCTCCTTGTATGCCCCGCCTGCCATGCTACTGGTTGCCCGGTGATCTGAAGGAGCGTCGGCACCGGCTTGTCATCACCGCCTTGCTCCCTGGTTGTAACTTTCCTGTCCTTGACACCAGGCCATCCTCCAAAAGTCTTTGCCTTACTGTGCATGCACATGCACTCACACCTGCCTGCTGCCATTCCTGAGCAAGCTCTGCACTGGTGGTGCCCCGATCCCACAGCTGAATCAACTTTAGGAGATGGTTCTGGTGCTTGCTGAACTTTCTTGGGTGCCTTGAAGTCTTCTTCACAACTACTGAACCTTTCTCCCTGAAGTTCTTGATGATCTGATAAATAAATATCCTTGCCTGAAGCCCTTTCTGTGCAAAGCAGTGATGACTGCATCATTAACAGAGCATGGTTAACAGAGGAACAATGATTTCAAGCACCCCCCCCTCCTTTTAAAGCATCCAGTCTGCTATTCTAACTCAATCAGCATGACAGAGTGATCTCCAGCCTTGTCCTCAACACTCTCACCTGTGTTAATGAATAACTGAAATGATGTCAGCAGGTCCTTTTGTGGCAGGGCTGAAATGCAGTGGAAATGGGTTTTTGGGGAATAAGTTCATTTCATGGCAAAGAGTGACTTTGGAATTAATTGTAATTCATCTGATCACTCTTCATAACATTCTGGAGTATATGCAAATTGCCATTATAAAAGGCAGAGGCAGCAGACTTAGTGAAAACCAATACTTGTCATTCTCAAAACTTTTGGCCACGACAGTATAATGTTAAGTGATAGGAGCTATTGCTTAACTGTAGACCAGGGGTGTCAAACATACGGCCCGGGGGCCAGAATCGGCCCGCGAAAAGGTCCAATACGGCCCGCGAAATTAAATTAAAGTGCGAAAATTACATTGAAGAAATTAATTGCAATTTTTCAACAAAAGTAACTGCTATTCCCAATTTGTCCACTACACTATTTTAGAGTGATTTAGACATACAGTAAAATCCCGTTATAACGGACTTCAAGGGACCTGGCAAAACAGTCCGTTATATTCAGAGTTGCTGTATGCCAACTACAGGACACCATTTACTCATGCCACACCCCAGCAGACACACTTATGGTACAGATTATTATACTGTACATGTAGTAATTCAACTTTACCTGACCAGATGCGTGACTATTAATAATCCCGACTACGTATCTGCGCTGGATATCACCGGTGCCTGCATGTCCGTTATAGCTGACCAAAACTACAGCTGAAAGCGGCCCTGGGGACCAACTCCCCAGGGCGAAATTCCGTTATATGCGAGTCCGCTATATCCGATGCTTTTTCTGCATGTTCTTAAATGACATTCTGAAATTGGCGCCAGATATTGATGCACTCGTGAAGGCTAAAACGTGCCACGTTTCAGGAGCAAATTGAAACATGAGTCAGACTAATTCCTGTATAATGCTACTTCAGACACGTCTTGCACTATGAAGAACGGAGTTCTGTGAAACCTAATACTTGTGGTTATATTTAAAGAAAATCCTCATTGTGCAGCAGCAGCTTCAGCACAAAAGCGTTCGTTTTGGTGCAGGAATTTGTTCATGCACTGTCAGAACTTATGTATTTTTTATGTATAAATGTTGTACATTTAGAAGGCAGGGAATAGCTTAACTTTTTTCCTAAAAGCTCCTATTTTCCTATTACACTTTATTTTGTATGGTGTGGTGAGTAATTTCAAGTGGTCAGGATTACTACACTGATGTGAAAGTGTACATTTACAATAATTTCTTGAGCTTGACAAGTTGTTTTAAAATGTATTACTATTCTTCATTTTCAGATACCTGTGTTTTGTGTCTTTGTAGATCCACTGTGATCTGATTGTTGAAATTGCACTTATTTTTCCTATGAAATTTCAGGTTGTTCATAATGTTTTGTAAAAGAATGGTTAATTAAATTGAAACATTTTCTTACTCGTACTTTCACTTATTTGTAGTTCTTTGCAATAACACAAACGAAAAATTATAGAATTCTTGTGTAGGTTTTATGCTATTATTTTACTGGTCTGGGCCAGATGAGATCAAATTGTGCTGTATGTGGCCCCTGAACTAAAATGAGTTTGACACCCCAGATGTAGACTGTGAACAGGAGACATGCCTATAAGGGATATAAGAATAAAGAGACATAATATTAGACATTAAACAATAAACATAACAATAAATATCCGTATTGTGCAGTTGAAATTGGCAGTAATGTAGCCGATAATACAAGAAAGAATATGTATTTACATAAGTATTTATTTTATGTGTATGTAATTTATTTGGTTTTCAAATTACTTCTTGAGTAGTCGTGTTTTCTAAAGACGGGTTTGAGTATTTATTACGTTAGGTGAAGCGTTATTCAGTATCTGTTTATGAAGTAATACAGGAAGCATCAAAGCAAAGCAGTCACCTAACCAGCTAGCAATACTACGGATTTGAATGCCCCATTTATCCCTCGAAATTTAGTTCTGGATTAAAGAAAACCTCAATGCTAGAAGTGAAGAAAAGGACACTACAAATTAGTAATGGCCGTAATCCCAGATAGCGAACAGAATAGCACTTGGCTTTCTTTCATTTCCTGTCGCACGACATGTTAGGGTGTTTCTACTATTGACTTAGGAAGGCCGTCTGCCTTTCTGAACGAGGCTATTTCGTCTCCAGTAGTTGCATCAGACAGGCAGCACCTTCTCGTAGGCGCGTGAGTTCAAACCGGGGTCATGACGCCCGGTCACCAAGCCAATAGGAAACGTGGCTTCATTGGCCGAAGATTTTGATTGGTCGAAACCGTCTCGCGGAGTCACCTATTTATATTCGCTATGTAAAAAGTAATTTCCTGCATTATTTTTCCGGAAAGTGCTGACAGTTGGAGATCCTCGGATATCGGACACTACGTTGACGTTATGGATTCCAGTAGACAGGCTGATTGTTCAAACGGCTTTCAGGAGGCATTTAAGTCCTTCGCGACAGATGCTATCCATGTGGGTCAGGAGCCGGAGCAGTGGAGATCGATGGCCGTGGTGCCCCCCATATCGCTCTCCACCACGTTTAAACAGTACGGACCCGGAGACCATGCGGTGAGTAGCGTCACTGAAAGCACTTTGTCGTCTTCCCGTGCTATGTATCGTAGACTGGGAAAAAGGTGGATCGATTGTTATTTCTGTTAGTTTTTGGGCCCATATATCCCTGATTTTCAACAGCTGGCCAGCTCTATCCGGCAAAGCACCCTCGGTTATTGTGTGAAGATATAGCAAAGGTTGTCAGCCTTGATTGTTGCATGCCGGTAATATTTATCAGTATTAAGAAGACATTATAATGCGTATTATTGTTTGTAATGTGCTGCATTTAGTTTGTTTCATTTAAGGTATCCAATTTTTTTAATATATGTAATAATGAATATTTTACCTCTGGATACCAACAATCGCACACCCATGGAAATAAATGGATGTTTTTTATTATTGTTGGTTGCGAAACCTTGTAGTCTGGATTGAGCAGTGGCGTTATAAAACGGGTCCTAACGTGTCAAGTTAACGTTAATCATTACCCGAATACACCTAATAGCATGGTGTGTTTTCCAAGTAACCCATGAACCATGGACTTGGTATAGCAAGGCGGTATCTTCTGTTGTTTATTTTATTTTTTTGAAGCTAACCATTAAATTTAGTCATAATTTGTTACTGCTTTACGTCCATATTCAAAGCTGTTAATACAGCTTAAGTCTGTCAGTGGAAAAGGGAATCGGTTTCAGTTGAAATAATAATGCAGCAGTAATACGTGGATTTGTTCTCTAAAGACTATTTTAAAATGAAATGTACATTCTGGAATTAACGAGTATAGGTGCAGTACAATGTGGTTTTTAAATAATAGTCAATGACGTGCACTTGTGCAATGGTGTTTATCCCTTTAACAGGGTTTTGAGTACAGTCGAAGTGGAAACCCAACACGGAACTGTCTTGAGAGAGCAGTTGCTGCATTAGATGGTGCAAAGTATTGTGAGTAATTTAAGATACTATGTTGTAACGTATAGTAATACTCTTTCCTGAAATGTGCTGAATCATCCTAAGTAAGGCCTAATACACTCGCTGCCAAGAGTAACTCCTGAACGGCAGTAACCACCATGAGCGTGATTTTGTTCTGCAGTGTACAGTCCTTGATGAGCTTTTCCTCAGGTCATTCCTTTGCCTCGGGACTGGCTGCAACAATGACCATCACACACATGCTGAAGGCTAATGATGGCATCGTGTGTATGAATGATGTCTATGGAGGTAGGTTTCTGAGTAGCCAAACCTGTTCACCCAGATATGAAATGTCAAGTCATGTGTGAAATGTATCTTATTTTCTATGCATGCTTTTAGTAAGTTGGAAGGTAAGAGTATTCGTGAAATGCTCGCTGTGTTTCTCCAACAGGAACAAACCGATATTTCAGCAGAGTTGCTGCAGAACTTGGCTTCAGTGTGTCATTTGCTGACTGCACACAGCTTGACGTTTTGAGGAGTGCTCTCAAACCAAATACAAAGGTGTGTCCTTTTTTATTGTTCGTGTTCATTATGATGCTGGATCAAACTGAAGGGACAATCACTTGTATTAATTACTTAATTATCTTTTTTTCATTACTTCACAATATGGTAGCAAAGTACGATTATGGTTGTTAATAGGGGTGTAATCAGGGCTGTAGCCAGCTATTAGGTTACTGAGGTTGGACCTCTGTAATTTTTTGTAAGAGCTAAAAAAAAATTGAATTTACTTCTTGTCTTATATGAGGTCTGAAAGCAGTCTGACAGCTTCCTGTGATGCTGATGGTGGGCATCCTACTATTGTAACGTTAGAACAATTAGGGAGATGTAACTTAATTATAGACACTTCAAAGCACTTTGGTTTACTGATCAAATCGCTGCAAGAACAATTCAAAGTTACTTTGGCATAGATCTCAACTCTCCCTCCTTTGCTTACACGATCTTCCCTGTAGACATTGTACACCTGTAGACATTGTATCCATCAATAAAGGCTATATGGACAAAAATATTGGGACATCTGGCCAATACACCTACAGGAACTTTTATGACATCCCATTCTAAATCCATAGGCATCAATATGGAGCTGGTCCCCCCATTTTGCAGCTATAACAGCTGCCACTGTTCTGTGAAAGCTTTCCACAGGATTTTGGAGGGTGTCTTTGGGATTTTTTGCCTATTTATCCAGAAGAGAATTTGTGAGGTCAGGCACTGATGTTAGACACGATTGTTAATCCCAAAGGTGAGCAATGGGGCTCATGGAGGTCATGTCTCTGAGTGGCCGAGTCAAGTTCTTCTACATCAGCAGAAGCTGTTGTCCAAGAATGAATCAGAGCAAGGCCAGATGAACCTTGTTTAAATATTTTTTGATGCCATTACTTTGTAATGTTATATTATTATTATAATGATAATTCTTTTCTCTGCATAAAACATTGTAGCATTACCTGACATTTTGAGAAGCTAAAATGAATAAATGTGCTTTCTGTGAGGAATTTGTGTTTTTAATCAAATGTAGATTTACCCAGCTAAATGTTGTGCAACCACAAAAATAATAGCAGATTTGAATTCTTCATATCCAAAAATGTTTTTTTAAAACTCCAGACTGAAGAAATTTACAAAAAATAATTTTCATCTTATTCAGTCAGAGCTATAGCCGAATAATTGAAAGAGACTATACTGTGTCTTTTTAGGCAATGAAATACGCTCCAAGAATGTACTTTATTTTTAGCCAATCAAACAATATCATGACAAGACACACTCTTGTAACTTCACTTACAGTACATTGGATGGCGAAACAGATAAAACAATGACTGGCTACAATATAAATAGTCCAAAAAATAAGTCTTACATCATGCAACAAAGAATGGGAACAGAACGTTGTCAAAACAGTACCATTGCAGACTAAAGATTAGTGTAGTTTTTAGGTGGCTTAAGTATACAACTACAGGCTACTTGTTACGATACATTTTAAAACTATTTATGTAAAAACCGAAGGTGTAAGGTATGGGGTCATAAGTAATAGAATAAATAAGTAAGAGTAAATAATCAGTTATCAGCGTATTCATATACAAATAAATTTAATTGAATTGTATTCAAAATATTGGAGATCACACTGCCATTAAAATTTCCTTAATTTCCTCAAACACCCCTAAACAAACCTTGCGAATGGTGTCACTATGTTCAATATATAATAGCAATATAGAGCAGGGGTCACCAAACTTTTTGAAACCTGAGAGCTATTTCACGGGTACTAAGCCATACGAAGGGCTACCAGTTTGATACACTCTTCTTAAATCATGTATCATAAACATGTTCGTCAGAGTCCATTTTTGTACCTTAAAAGGTATAGTTACCTACAGCTTTGGGTACAATTGCCAGACCCATGAGTGTACAGCCCGAATGACAAGTACAAATTAGTACTCTTTTTTTTTTTTTTTTTTTTTTCTTCTCCTCTTTTTTCTCTGAGAGTGTACTATGTACTATATGGTTTTACTATGTGTTTTACCTTTGACAGCCATTACCACTCAATAAAGCAAAAGTTATCAAATCTACTTCATTTTCATCCAGAATGTTTTTTTTTTTTTTTTCAGGGCTCTGAATACTGTAGGTTGTTCTTTTTTGGAATAGAAAATTTCTATAATAAAAAAAAAAAAAAAATGGAATAAATCACTGCACGCATTCCTTTTCAACACATTTGCTTTATTGGACAGGGCTCCAAGCAGTGTTAAAGTATTGTGTAAGATCTTTTATGAACCCAGTACAGATTATCTTGCTATCTCAACATTGTTAATTTACGAAACATTTAAAAGCTGAAATGTAATGTTATATAGATCCTAGAATTCCTAGATGGCACAAGCTCCTCTACAAAGAAAATGTAATTATGTTGCAGCTGCTCTGGATTGAGACTCCGACGAACCCGATGATGAAAGTGGTGGACATCGAGGCCTGCTCTAAGATTGCTCATGAATACAGTAAGGACATTATCGTGGTGGTGGACAACACGTTCATGTCATCTTACTTTCAGGTGAGCTTCATGATATTCAAGTATCAATTTTAGCATTCTGTGATTATTCTTCTATATTGAATCTGTATTTTTGCAATGTTTTTCCATGTGTGTGATAACAATTTTTCTTTCAGCCAATCTATAAAGCATGCTAACTAATGTGGGTGTAGAGCAGGAGTAGGCAACCCAGATCCTGGAGTGCTGATATCCAGTAGGTTTTCCATCCTACCCGATGAGTTACTATCTACCTGAGATCAGGTGTGGTTCATCAGAGACCAGGTGGGATAGCAAACATGCTGGATACCGGCACTCCAGGATCAGGGCTGCCTACCGCTGCTGTAGGGTTCTTGTCATTTATGTTGCTTTGGTATTCTCAGCGCCCCCTAGCACTTGGAGCCGATATCTGCATGTACTCTGCCACCAAGTACATGAATGGTAAGTGCGTGGTTTCCATAGATTTGTTGCCTGAATACCCCAGGTGATTAATAATTCATTTGGTATGATAAAATGGAGATATTGGGAATAACCTGCAGTGTTTCGTTTTCTTTATATGTTGGGATTAACAGGCCACAGCGATGTTGTTATGGGGCTGGTGTCGGTAAATCGTGACGACCTGTATGAGCGTCTGAAATATTTGCAAAATGGTAAGCAATACTGACTGTATGTTTTTGTGTATATATATTTCTCTGGGGGGTGCATTCCGTATGTTTCACATTATTTTAATTGACATTAATTTACGTAATACGTTTTTATACTGACTGAATTGACTGAATTAACACTGACTTCTAATACAATTATGCTAATCAGTTGCATTACTATCCAGATATGTTTTTTGCAGCACATCAGCTGTTATTGATCGCTTTTGTGCATGGGTTTCTTTAGTATGAATTACTCTATGCACCCCCCCCGTCTTGGCAGCCATTGGCGCGGTCCCTTCCCCCTTCGACTGCTACCTGTGTAACCGCGGCCTGAAGACCCTTCACCTGCGCATGCAGCAGCACTTCAGGAATGCCATGGCAGCAGCCCAGTTCTTAGAGGCTGACCCGCGAGTGGAGAAGGTTATATTTCCAGGTGAGCGAATGTCGTAACCAGCGGCTGGAGGGTCCAGACTGGCTCCGCTGCTTTGGCATGTCTGATTTACTCGCGCCAATTCCGCTCCACAGGGCTGCCTTCCCACCCCCAGCACGAGCTGATGAAGAAGCAGTGCACTGGCTGCCCTGGCATGATCACCTTCTACATCAAGGGCACCTTGGAGCACGCCACCACCTTCCTCCGCAACCTCAAGGTACTTTTAACAAGCGTTACTACGCCTGTACCACATCCGCGCCGGCCTTGGCATGGGTGTGAGGAATGCTGAGGCCTGTGTCAGCACGGAAGGCCCTGTGTTGGCCATGCATTTAGACGGTTGGCTCCTCTGTATGTAGAGAGTCTGCTAGCCTCTTTGCATCAGCAGTGTCTGTGCTTAGGTCATAAACCCATGAAAAAGGTTTATTCTTTTTTTCAGATTCAGATTCTTTATCCCCATGGGGAAACTTTTTGTGTTGCAGTAGCCATAGGCATCAATGACAACAACACACAGACACAAGGCATAAGGGTAGACATAACATCAAAATGCAAATTACAAAAATATATATGTACATGTATATGCAAAAACATTTGTACTAGAGTAAGACAAAACTTTACAACTGAGATAAGGTCTTCAAAGTCAAGAGACAGAACTGCTTAAGTTAACAGCAGTCTCTAGGTTATTGATTGTCAGGATCATTCTTTTAATTACTTAAATGTATGCAAAATGATTTGTAGGTTGTTTTTGTGGGGCATTTGAATATATTTTTGATAATTTAGTTTGATTAATCTGTCCGTTTATTTCAATTTTTAGCTGTTTTCCCTCGCTGAGAGTCTTGGGGGTTACGAAAGCCTGGCAGAGCACCCGTAAGTTGGCCGTGAAGCACAGCACACATGTTATATTTAAACCACTTCTGGGATGTCTGTTCCTATTAAGCTATTTATTTGCATCTAAAAGAATGGAGGGCCATTTACATTTCATATTCAGTTAAGGATTTAGTGTCACTCCTATTACCCAAACCTCAATACAGTAGTACATTCGATCCAGGCAGTGAAATTAAAGGGCAGGTGTGGAAACGGTTTTCTCGGTTTATAATGAGTTGGTGATTTTCTCCCTTTAGCTAAAGTCATCGTATTTTTCCATCATTTTGTTCTTTTAATAGTTACAGCCCCTGGGCTTTTGTGACAAAGCCTTTGTGATGGTCTTTGTCATAAAAATATTCCAGCCAGCGGCTTGGTTCCTATATGAAGAGAATATTTTATGGCATTATTGGGCTAACAATCAAACTGAAGTATAAACATAAGTATGTAACCGTCCGATAAGGCGCCCATGCACATCAGCAGAGGCCCAGGCTGTGAGCAGAGAGAAATGAATTCTCAGGGAAGTTATAGGGTCCACTGTGCGCAGTCACAACTTACTATCAACTCATGAACTTAGGCTTATGTGGTTTGCATGGCACCTGGACCTAATTTACAACAAGGTGAAGCACCATACCCTCCCAACCTAGGCTGGGGAGGAGTGGGAAGAAAGCTAGTCAAAACATAGAGAAAAGTGACCCATTATATCTCAGGGCCCCAGCTGCACAGGTAGGGAGTACCAAGCTGAAGACACCACTAAGAAAGACACTTTGTAGCACTGCTCTTAAGACACGTAGATACTACAGAATTACACCCAGCAGATGTAATGCGTTCCAGCTGTGTTAATGAGCATTCCTTAGTCTACACAAATTTATTCCACGTTCTTTGTATTTCAGTGCTACGGTACTGCAAGGTCAACGGTAACTGTTCATTTAATTTCATAGCTCAGTTAGTTATTAATTCATCATCGATACACATTAATCAGTTAAGTTCTGCAGAACATTGATAACATCTACAGAAAATTATTATGGGGTTGCTATCAGCATACAGCTTGAAATAAAAGTGTTTGTCCTTTGAGTGGGAATAGATAATGGAGAAATATTAATGAAGTTTAAAAAGGGAGATTTTAAGTAAAATGTAGTTGTTTTAAAGTTATACCTAGGACTTCTGGTTTGCAAATGATTGGTGAATGCAAGGCATTGAGAACTGCAGTACCATGAATGGCCACATGAGAGTCCACATGTATAAAGACCTTCTATAATGCTTGTGCCTTAATATGGTCATGTTAAGTCTGTAGCCTCTTGCAGAATGGGACTTGATGAGATGCCAGATCATTGTAGGTCATGAATTGGCACACATGATCATAAAATAAAGGCAATTCAGGGACACCTGTTCAGCTAATTGCTTATTTTTTTAATTGTGGGAGGACGCATGGCTGGACTCTGGGAGAGTATGCAAACGCAATCTGCAGGCCAGCAGGTGTGAGGCTCCTGGTGACTCATTAACAGGAGAATGTGGAGCTAGAAGTATTTCTGTGGATAACGTGTAAAGGCAGTGCATGGGCTACTGTGCAAGGCGTAATCTTATCTGCTGTCGTGTAGATACTATGTTCCTACAGTCATTTTATGTTGATAATATGGTGATATAGAAAAGCAAGCAAAGTATTTAAAAAAAAAAAAAAAATGAAGAGGCTGCTTTCCCGAGCCATTAACCAATCCCTGTTAGGGAGACATCAGAAAAGGAAAACATTCAGTCCTGTTGAAAAACATGTTATGGCTCCTATCGCTCACAGGACATCTTGAAACCTTTTTAAATGCAATTGCTGTTGTTCCAGCTTTTCCCTGCTTATGTGTGTTTTCAGTGCGATCATGACGCACGCCTCAGTGCCTGAGGGTGAGCGGGCCCTTCTGGGCATCAGCGACACGCTCATCCGCCTGTCAGTGGGACTAGAGGATGAGGAGGACATCATCAGGGACCTGGACTACGCTCTCAGTAAAGCCGTACGTACCTCAGCTCCCTCTTTGTACACAGGCATCATATTTGGAAAATAAATCAATAATAATCACTCACACAGTGGTCATTTTTTCATATAATAGTGGGCCAGCTCTCAATTGTGTTGATCCATAGGCCCATGTATTCAAGAAGCAGAGGTGGCAATTTCAGGTCCAGAAAGTAAAAATCCAGACCAGGATTTTGTTTCAACCAACCACTTGAGTACTATTTGACTGTGACTCTTTGCACTCAGCTGGTTGGTTGAAACAAAATCCTGGTCTGGATTTTTACTTTCCGGACCTGAAATTGCCTCTTCTGTCAAGTAGCAATATTTCTGCACTGATAAACAATGATAGACCTGCAGATGACTCTTCATTTTGTGTTTAAAATACTGCATCAGAATATCAGTTTTTATGCATAGTGACTGAATATGCAGATTTATACTTATTTCTATTGGCAGGTTGTATAAATCAATATACAGATTAGATTACTGTCATGAATGTAGGAATTTTGAACATTTATACACATTTACTTTCACAGTTGTGAATTTAATTGCCTGCACTTCAGCTTTCAAAATATGAATTGCAAATTTACAACACTAAGTGGTTCATTCCATGTAGATTTAAGTGAGACAGAGACTACAGGGGTCCCGCTGGAGATTTTGGACCCCATGAAAACATATTGGGCCCCCAACCCAGATCAATCCAATTATGTTCCAAGCTGTCACTCGGCTGTCTTGGTTCTGATCTTGATCAATTGCTATGTTTTTACATTTTTCAGATAGTTAAACTGCTTCACTGGTCAATTTAGTTTGTTAGAGCGAATTATTAAAATAACATGGTAACTTGACAGTTTAATTAAACTAAATATCTCTGTTTACTTTTACAAGGACTGTCCCTCCAGTGAAGTTGTGTGTTTTGTCTTTTCTTTCCTTACATTTACAGCATCCTCAGGCAAAATAGGATCTTCGCAAACTTTGTCCATCAGTCAACTTTTACGACAGCAGTTCAACCAATTTGCCCCAAGGCTGCATTATAATACTGTAATCGGTACATTTTAATATCAGGGAACAATTTTTTATCTCCCTAAAATAGGAAATATGTAATTCATTTTTCAAAATGTAAAATATTTTAATGAGCTGATTGTGGGTATTTTATAAATAAAATTCTGCACACTTGCCCCTGGGGTTTTGTCTGGTGATTTGGTTCCTGCAATGAAGAACATCACAACAGACACAATCAAGTCCCTGCACTACCAGTTGAGTTGGTTGCATTTTTATTTTTGAGGCTTTTTCCTGACTGGGCTTTGAATATATTTACCGCTTTTCAGCGGTTGAATTATGTGGGGAATGAAAGCCACTATCAAATGATTCTGGAAAAATGATCACTTTATGAGAACTACAGCAAAGGATCTGATTATTTAATCACTGTGTCCAAGAAATAAAAATGAAAATTGCTTTAAATCAGCATGAACATGTCATGTTGTCACGCCCAAAAAATAACACTTTCAGATCTTTTCTCATCATCCTACATTGCTCATTGATGCTCTTTGCATGTTCTTCTGTAGCAATGCAGAACAAACTGCAGCAGCATATAGCAGGTTGGTATTGATAAAATATCCTTATGGCACCAGTTCACGTAAACCACACAGCTAATGGCAAGAATCAAACACAGAGCACTCGGGGTGTGAGGCTACACAACTCACAGCCGTCGTGCCACCCTATGTGAAATGTCCACTGTGCAACTTAACATGGAAAAGGTGTCCCAAAAAAGTTATTCAGTGGCAACTGGACTTGTTCAGTTTCTTGAAGACGTTTCACCCTTCTATCCAGAGGGCTATCTCAATTCTGACTGACTAGTTGGAGTAGCAGGTTTATAAACCCTGTGGAGTCCTCAGGCCGTTAATACTTGATGGTCACCTGTGGGTTCTTTTCCCCCCCTGGCTTTCATGTATGTCACTGTGACCACCTGGGCCAGGGTGTGAACGACTGTGAAACCGCCTGGGTAGAGTTGAAAGAACCGCATTGTAAGTGGGTGATAGATTATGCCTAAAGCCACCTCCTCTGGGGAAAAAGAACCCACAGGTGACCATCAAGTATTAACAACCTGAGGACTTCACAGGGTTTATAAACCTGCTACTCCAACCAGTCAGTCAGAATTGATTTAGCCCTCTGGATAGAAGGGTGAAACATCTTCAAGGAACTAAACAAGTCCAGTTGCCACTGAATAACTTTTTTGGGGTAACCATGACCTGGATGAGAAAAGTTCGCTGGTGACATCACCAATGACAACTGTTCATATATACACTCTTGTGTAAATAAATTAAAACATGTTGCGTTTATATGCAGACAGACTGACCACAGTTAAGACGGACATCATAGACACATTAATTCATACTTATCTCCTTGGATCCAGATTTAGGACCTGGTGGATTGAGAAAAATTGTACTGGAATAACCTAGGATGAGGCACCAATCCATTGCAGGGCGCACACACCTTTCAGGCCAACAGGGAATTTGGCAACTCCAATTAACCTCAGCATATTTTTGGACAGTGGGGGGAAACCAGAGAACCCGGAGGAAACCCCACAACAACACAGGGAGGCGCCCAAACACCAGAGCATTCACCTGAAACATACATGGATGGCTGAGGCACAGTCATACCACCAGATCTAACCCCACCTGAGCAGGCCTGCCAGTCTGTGGGCACAGTGCCTCCTCTGTCCATCCACCCAGCTCTAAACCCCCCCCAAGCAGGCCTGCCAGTCTATGGACACAGTGCCTCCCCTGTCCATCCACTCAGCTCTAACCCCACCCGAGCAGGCCTGCCAGTCTGTGGGCACAGTGCCTCCCCTGTCCATCCACACAGCTCTAACCCCACCCGAACAGGCCTGCCAGTCTGTGGGCACAGTGCCTCCTCAGTCCATCCAAGGCTGACAATCTTGTAGAAATGGTGTGTGTCAAAGTCTGGGATATATTAGATGTTAAACTGACATTAAGTAATCATCCCAGTCTGTGAATTCACAGGATTCACTTTTGGTTTAATCTTGACTTAGCGATATCCAAGAACACAATCTGAAACCAGTTTGATCTCATTTCATGGACTTCAGGGCAGCTAAATCCAGCAAATCACCGTGTTAGGTCAATTCAAGTCCCACAGCTGAGTTACTGTATGACTGGGGGACAATACTGTGGGTGAATGGCTGGACATTGTGAAAAGCTGCAACTTACAAGGATTCTACTTATGTACTGTTATGTTTCCAACTCATGTAAAGGAGCAATTTGTGACACTTTTCATAGAATCAAACATCTTTTTACTAGACAATAAAATGCAGTTAGGGATTCAGTCTATTCCCAGTTCGTGAAACCTTTACATTGCTGTTCTAAAACCAAGGTTTTACAGTCTTTTCCACGTCGTCTTCTTTTCATTTTGTATTCTATGTATCTTTATATTTTATATGAGATATATCCGTATAAAATGCTGGGCTTAATACATTACTGTGAAATAACTAAATATAATACAGAATATTTACAAAATGTACATTGATTAATTTTTTTGATGAATATCATGTCTATGGTTAAAAATACCCTTTTAGACTGAATACACAGTGGGGAACAATGGTCATTAAAATCAAGGTTAAAAATTCTATTATAGCCTGACATTGTCTTTAGTATCGAGTCAAGACAACATGGGTTATTTGAAAAGCATTTTACATGAACTAATATTCACTTCATCAATCAGAAGGCACTACAGTTTGACAGAGATTACATAGAGCACAACATGTTAACACAATCTTGTCAATAAGGCTATCCACCACTTTACCATTTTGTTCCATTCTAATGAGGTTTACAGGCAGAGTTGCGCCTAGAATTGTATATTTCTGCCTCAACACTCCAATCACTCTTTTGACATGATTTCTCACAAGAGAAATTTCTCGAGCAGATTTAATATCTTTGCGGCTAAGTCGTTTCTTTCCTCGCATGAATGGAGGTGTTACTAATTCTGCACCAAACAAGCCAACACTATCCTCCATGGTGAAATCCCGTTCAGCCAGTACCAAGTCCCCTGGCAGGAGCTGGTCAAGGAACCCACTGTATTTGGTAAGGTGTTTGTCTGTGAAATGTCCACCCCAGGCCTTTGACACAAAGGAGATGGTACCCTGTGGGGTGATTGAAATAAGAAATTTTACAGTGTTGTGTTGTTTATTGATGCTCCATGTTTGATCTTGAGCTTTTAAATCTGAAGGACACTCTATGAACACCTCAAAGCAGTCAATTATGCTTACACAGTTCTTAAAAAATGTCTGAAAACATACTGGTAAGCTGTGTCTTAGGTCTTCTCTTTTTGGCCACAATATTAATGGTTGAAGCCTGTTTGCCATGACATGTATCCAATGGTGAAAGATTCTAGATACTGTTGACTGATTAATCCCAAAGAGGTGACCTAAGAATTCCTCAGACAGATTGAGGCGCAGTTTCATCAGTGTAAGGAGAAGTTCCCGAGTAGGCTTGAGGGATGGTTCTGTAGTAGCAGGAAGTTCTGATGACACATTGCTGAACAATAACATGAAAGTCTGTAAATTAGGTAGTCCGGTGAAAAATTTCATTTTGTTGTCATCAAATTGTGAAGCGTCAAGAGTACAAAACTTCAATTCACTTTCTAATTTGTGAACATTATCTCTCAGTGATTGACATTCAGTGCTTAAAGATTTAATCTGTTCATGTAATGAGGTGATGTCATTGTGTCTCTCCTCTGTCTGGACCTCAGGGCTTTGGACTTCGATAATCTGTACCTCTGTTTCTGAGGCAGGACTTTGACGCAGGTTCAGGAGAGCAGTGGCAGCTAGCTCTTTACATGCGTTGACATGTCTTTTCTCAGAAACTTCTTGAGATCGTACATGTCTTTCCAGGTTGTTGACAGCCCAAGTTTCATCAGTGGTGGAGGTGAAACTGAAATGACTTGGCAAGAAGTCAGGGTGTAGGGGATCATCTGTCTTTTTTTCTAAAACAAACAAAATGTTTTACTAGTAATGCAATATTAATTTACTTACATTGCCACACAAGAAATACACATAGCTTCATCATTACTACAAAACATTTAACTTGTACCTGGGGTATTCCACAAAACAGGACTATGAAAGTAGCCTAGGAGTGTGATTCTGCCACCCATAAGGCTAATAATAAATACAATGTCAACACATTTTATAGAAACTTTAAAGTAGCTCCTTATAAGGAAAACTGGGTTTGTCTTGGCTAGCTAATCTAATCATTCCACACTTTGTAGACCACAAAGCTCATCATCATGGCTGTTTTTAATAAATGCTGACAAAAACTTTAGTTACACAGACTATAAATGAATGATGCTATTTAATTTCGCCAGTACAGTATGGTATGATTTCACCCGAAAATCCAACATACCTGACACAGAATGACAATCAGAAATCCACATTTCGGAGCCTGGATTCCAAGTGTCTCCGTGGATTACAGCAATCCATTCATTTTCTTCAGTTTTCGGCAGCCTGTAAAAAAAAAATAGCCCCCATGTCTTGTTAAATTGATTTATACAGTTGTATAGCAACTCTTTCCCATTTTAGATGCTTCTGCAGCATCCAAGCTGAACGCTACTCACTGCCACTGTCTTTTTGCTACTCAGTGGGTGTAACCACAGTAACTTCCGTCTACTGTGAAGCCAGGCGCCTACCCTCTATAGTGGTACCTAAACTCCAATCAATGATTTTGTTAAATTAGCCCATATTAAATCACAAAAAGGCCAAACATAAAACTGTTTA
Source organism: Mormyrops attenuatus (assembly GCA_026777985.1). Classification (NCBI taxonomy): domain Eukaryota; kingdom Metazoa; phylum Chordata; class Actinopteri; order Osteoglossiformes; family Mormyridae; genus Mormyrops; species Mormyrops attenuatus. Next base: position 23,647,298 of record JAODKC010000036.1, read on the forward strand.
CTGGCAGTAATAAATAAATTGCAGTATCATTTAACCAAAAGCCAAAATATGTCTTTTTTTGCCTGTTGGAGGCAAATATACATCTCTAAATGGGAATATGCCATACATACAATAAAGTGCATACTATTGGGTGACACAGCTGACCCCGTTTGTCCAGTCCACAGCCATGTACAGAGACTCGCATCATTTTTTCCTTTTGCAACAATGGCGGATCATGGAACCCCCCCCCAACCAACTTAGTAGACTTAGGGAACATTAACAGATAACTGCTTAGGCTAGGTTACCCTATAGAGTTAGCAACACATAGTATTAACCACAAACAGTCTATTAATTGTAAATTCCATTCTCTAATGCTATTTCATCCAATGTTGTGTAAGTAGAGAGAAAGGGTCCTAAATGAGAATTTTAGAATTTATTTCAGAGTGGTAAGAGTTAAATACTAGTTAAATATAACATTGGAGCGTGTGACTGAACAGTGGTAAGTAGAAGGAGTGGAATTAAAGTGTGCATTTTTGAGTATGAGCTGAAGTTACACAATAATAAGGAAGACAGCTATTTTTGTGATACTGCTCTTGATATGGATTTAGAGTGCACATTTGGGACTTCTACACAGTAATAAACAGTATATGAAAACGTAACTTATGGGGTGAGTGTTTCTGGGCTTTACCTTTCTGTATTATGATGCAGCTCAGCTAATTTTGCATTCACGGCATCCAAGGGAAGTTGGAGGACCTAAGTGAGATTGAAAACAAGGTAAATTTTAAATCGGCCATCAATTTTGAAAGATGAATCAAATTAGGCTAAACAGGAATCATTCAAAAAATATGATACTACTGCTTTATATAAGTAATCATACTGAACATGGATTCTGCTTCTGTATAAGTAGCCTTGTACATGTATATTATTAACCTACTGTAGGAGCACTGGGTGCCGCGTGGTGGAGGAGCAGTGATGCTGCAGGACTGCTATGTGATGAACTATCAGTACTGCTGCTGCTCAGGAATGCTGAGTGAATCATGAAGAGATTGAAAACACAACAGTCAACAAACAATCAAATAAGCCAGCAATAAGGAATCAAAGTAACTGTGTACTATACTGCCACATCACATAAGGAATCATATTAAACATTAATAATAATTATATAAGTAATCATGATGAATATGTAATATGTAAGTTATCATTTTAAGAAAGCATGTTGCAGTGATGCTGCATGTCAGGAGTGCTGCAGGGTGATGACCACTGATGTTACAGGTCAGGAGTGGTGAATTATTACGAGGTCATACTTATTATACCTGTGCTACCTTTAACACTATAGCTGTGCTCAACAGCTATGTGCTTTACATCTACAAGTAGAGGGATGCATTGTGGTATAGGGGGCCTCTTCTTTTTGACCACACGGCGATGCACAAAGATGGTGGGAATAGCATCTGCCCTCAGTCTAGTCTTGCCCTTTTTGGTCTTCACAAACTGGTCTGCATGAAAATGTTCCTGTAGAAAGACTTAGGTTTACTTCTAACGCACAACTCAGTTTTGTCTATCCAGAAAAATATCTCATAGTGGTCAAATGCACAGCATTAGGGAGCACTTTATACCTATTGGACATGTATACCTTTCTACATATGTAAAGGACAACCAAGAACATATTTATATAAATTCATAACACATCAGTAACTAATGTCGCTCGTCATTCTTTGTTAAACATCAGCAGCAAAAGTTGTTGATAATCACAAGTTGTGATTCACAAAAAATGAAGTTGTGAACTTAAGCTGAGGAACAAAGGCTACACCTTATTTCCCAAGTCAATTTCCCATCCAAGCCTATGTAGGTGTACCTAACCCTAACCCTCTGTCTGTTTCTCCCTCTCTCACACTCCAACAGCAGAGGAGCCACAGGGGAATTCAATGGAGCTTGAATACCTCCTGCAGTTAGACGTTATCCTCATCCTACACCCTGAGTCTTAACCCTCTGTATTTTGCACACCTTTCCCTGTTCCTTATTCTTTAATAAACTAAACATTAAGTTTCCCAGTGATGTGGTGTTTGTGAAAAAGTGTAAATGCAGTTTTTGAATACGATTACCTGACATAGTTTTTTGTTGTTGAAATCATTAGTTATGGTGAAATTTCTCCTGCTGACTTGAGCCAACCATTGTTTTCTCCTCTTCGTATCACTGGGGAAACCATACATTTTTACTCCTTTCTCTGACCGATTGGAGCATCCCCATGCCGCACAGCAAACCATGGCGGAGACTATATGCAAGGAAAACATGGAAGAAAAGGTACAGACATACTGCATGAGATGCCATTCGTGTTTCTAAGTAGGGCAGGGCAACATGGACCAAAAACAATATTGGAATCGATATTTTTAGGCAGAACAGCGATACATGATATGTTCTATGTAGTGTCCTAAATGTTCAGTTTTACATCAAAAAAACATATGAGATATCACAAACACCTATTTAAACAATGTGTGGTCAAAACAAAATGCAAATACAGGGTTTACTTCAGTGTTTACAAAGTACTATTCAATATAAACATCTCATACAGAAGTCTAGACCAAAATGAAGACAAAAATAAATTATGCCTCTACCTGTTGCATGGGTGAAATATAGCAGCTACAACAAAAAAGCATTTCACTCCACTATGTCCACCAACAGACACCTTTTTCTCAGTTTATGATACTGCTCTCAAAACATAAGAGTTTTTTTTCTGTTCATAAACAATGGGTCATTTCATGTCAGTTCAACAGATGGCTCCCAAGTGATTTGCCTAAAAAATTCCAGGGGAAAACACATTTCCTAATTTGAAAAGTTAGTCCATCTTGAAGCTTCAATATCTCTGTAAGTAATCATATGATTAGAGTTATTTTTACATTTTAGCACTGTGAAATTTAAGCCCTCTTTCTTGAAAACACTTGTTTCTACAAGAGTTTAAATATACACTTGATTTGAAGACCACCATACACAAATATACGAGTATTTAAAAAATTAATTAACCTTTAGATCAACTGTTCAGTCCCAGGTTGTTTGGACTCTTCAGTCAATCAGTCCTCTAATTAAGGAGCTGCAGTCAAAACCCGAACATACAATGGCCCTTTCTGAATATAATTTCCCACACCTGCTCTAAAAACTGAAGGCTGACATTGAAAGTGTGCTTAATATCTGAAAAGATCTTCATTTTAAGGTATTAACCTTCAACAAAATGAAACAAATATTACAAATCACGATATTTTTACCTGAATCGTTTGGCAATGCTTCAAAACGAAATGAACCAAAAACAATTATCCTTGTCTGTCATGACATGAGATTATTACGCACGGCGCACACATCAAGTGAATCACGTAAAGGAGCCGGCTCATACACATCACTAGTGATTAAATCACTAAGATTACTTAGGCCCTTAGTTACCACGGGATCACTGAAACCACCATGAATTAAAGAAATGTTAGAACATTAATCTGACCTGAATTTTGAATCATTCCTTCCCTTCCTCTCCCTCTAAACAAATCAATAAACGTCACGATATGATTGATCTTCACTACCATACAAGTTAAAGAACATAACATTTTTTTAAGAATTCAAAGCCATAAACCAACTCCCACGCATCTGGCGTGATTCACGCATTCAGACTCTCACGCTCACGCAAGAAATCTTACGGCAAATTTATATTATTCCGTTATAAAACTAAAATTAACTGCATCAAAAGCGTTGGGGTAGATTACAAGCCCTAGAGACCACTTACAAGTTAAAACTGTTACATACATGTAAATAAGTGGGCACTTGCCTCGAACTGAAAATCTCAAGCCAGCCAGCTGACCAAAGTTGGGGATACTGCACCACGCTCTTTACACAACGTAAGCCTAAAATATATCAACAAGGTAGCAACCCTAGCTCTTAATGGAACCGAATTTCACTTTTTAAAAAACATATTGATATAACTACTTACACATGTCGGTGTGCTATATAAATATTGTAAATGAATATATTTATTGACAATTACCAAAAATCGCTGTTCTGTCTCTTTGTACTGAATGTATATCCCCACGAAGCACTTCCTGGAACTATCGAAATCTACGTGGACCACGTGACAATCAAGCGCTGTAAAACTTCCGCTGATGCATCACGCGACTCTCTAGCCAATTCTCAAATCGGTCCCTACACATTCCGTCTCACCATTCCGCCTTCGTTTGCGTCGCCATGTTGAAGTGTATCTCAAAGCAGCAAGGGCTAAGGGGGAGTGGACCATTTTGCCCTCCTGAAGCGAGTCAGTAACCATGGTCACTGACAACGATGAATGCTCACGCAACTCTTCAATATCCCACAATGCTTCGCACACAGGAAACGGAACAGCACGAACAATTCTCGTATAGACCAGCATACGCTTCACAGGAAAAACGGGGTTATTATTAATGTAGACTAAGATCTATAATGAAGTACATTTATAGAATGTTGGCTGAATAAAATGTATTTTACAATGCTTTAATATATTTTGTATATTACTGCGTGTTACTGTAATCACTACCGTGTTATTTAAACAGATATCTAAGAGTGGTTAATAAACTGATGCAGGCTTTTTCACTACTGAAAACAAGTGTCATGGCTACATGCCACGTCTGTGATAATGAGTAACTTTTAAATCTAAGCCTGACGCCAAATTCACAGGCATAGAAAATAAAGATACCCGCTTAAAAGACTCATCCCAGTAATTCCCAGCTAATAGTTCTCATGCATTATGACACAACATGAAGGGTTAGTGGAACACAGCTGGTCAATTGCTAAATTGACCAGCTGTGTTATTGTCAAGTGATAAATTTCAAATAATCCCGTCACCATACATTATTTATCGCCATGCAAATATATGGGTGGAAAATCTATTCTGAAAAATAGTGTGTTAACAAGTTTTCCAATCAGCTCTGAATAAGTGCATTCCATCTGTATTGGTTCCCTTTTGGTAACCTTATCCTGCCACGTAAAATTTATCTGTACAATAATTTTTTTTTCTCGGTTAAACCTCAATCACTTATACAAATAGTTTTTTTTTTTTTTTTTTTTAGCAAATTCGAGACAAGTCTTCACGTGCATTTATATGTAACAGTTTTATTAACTTGTAAATAGTCTGTAGGGTTTGAAAACTAACTGAACACCTTTGATGCAGCTATTTAGTTTTATAACGGTATAATATAGATCTTGCATGAGTGTGAGTCAGAAAGCCTATCATGCCAGATGCATGAGTTGGCAACCCTGGGATAGTAAAAAAAAAAAAAAAGGTTTTTGTTAAAATGCTTAATAATGATTAAAATGATTTGTTACCTTCTTACTCGTTTTTTTTTTTTTTTTTTTAAAAACTGAATATTCGCAGCTCTTCAGTACAATACTACTACTGACCCTGCAAACCGGAACCTAGACTGGCGGTATCATGTCTAACGGAAGTACGTCACAGCCATTGCGTGCATAGAACCTATTACATATTAAATAAAAGTTAGTATTAAATTAATACTTCTGAATGTTTAAACACACACATATGAATATGACGTTTTTAAAGACAGTTCATTTTCACAAGATGAATAGGCATGTCTATTCGTTACAATGAACATGAAAATCACGTTATAAATTATGTCCGCGGGTGTTTCCGTCATCCGCGGTAGGGACAACTCTGTGTGTGTATGTTGCATAAAATGAACTCATAACGTGTACAAACCTCAGATTCTCCAGTCAGTGTGATAAGACCACTTATTAACCGTCATCTTCTCCCAGCGGATAATCTTCCTGGTTTTCTTTATACATTGGAAACGGTTTGTAATGATCACGGTTATAGTGATCAACCACTTATATTTATCAAAAAGCCTGGGACAGAATTATTCCTGTACAAATACAAAAAGGAGTCAATACATTTCAGTAAATAGGGACACTGTATTATTCATGTAATAAACATATCATTTAGATGGTAATCTGCCTGAGACATAAAGAAAAAGAAAAATTTGGTTATAATGATTATCCGCTTATAGTAGCAAATTTCACTCGCACAGACGTGATTGCGAAAATTGGTTTCCACTGTAAGTATTATTATATTATTAAAGAAACGACAATACAGTTTCTTGAGGGAGCCATCTCGTCACATCACAACATAATGCATTTCCTCTTTCCTGTTTGGGCGCCGACCCTGACAAAATAAAGCTATGATAAATTGAAGAGTCTCTGACACGATTCTAGAGGTACAGTGTCACATAGAGACTGTTTGCGGAGCTGGTGCTTGGCTGGGAGGGTCCCTCTCAGTAAACTTTGTGTGATTGTCGGTGATTGAAAACTGGCACTCGGTAATATTTGCCATTCAGGCAGGGGCATCAGAGGGGCATGGAAACCCTGACAGATTTAGGGGACCCAGCCCTTCACAGGGGTCCATGAATACATAAAATAATATAATGTAAGGGGGCAAGGGGCCTCAAGGTGACATTTTGTTGGGGGCTCAAAATATCTAGCTACTCCTCTACATTCAGGACTCAGAAGGGAGTCACTTTCAATCGCTTGTGCAAGGGGCAGGTGCTCAGGCCCCTGCCCCCCCCGGCCCGTCCAAGGCATGGTGGCTAACATTTCTATCATTTGCATTCTGCCAGACAAATACCTTGAACATTTAATTGTATCATGTTGCTCCAGTACTTTTCTCTAATAACATATTGTGATCACTTCAGTGCATATGTGTTTGAAAATGATGGATACAATTGAAACTTTTGTCATGATCTAGTTCAGTTGGCAGAAATACTGAAGGCGTCATGCGAGTGTTGTAAATCATTATACAGCTTTTAACCATTTTTAATGCTTTCCCTTGATTCAGTATAAAAGAAAGTTGATGAATAAAAAATATCTCTTGGACTCCTGGGGCCTGTTTCACAAACAATTTCTTGAATAGCTGGATAACTTATTGGATTTAAGGTAGTCTAGGTAAAACATAAGTGAACAGAGGTAAAGTCTGTTTAGCCCAGACTACCTTAAATCCGACAAGTTATCTGGCTAAGCAAGAAATTCTTCGTCAAACAGGCCCTTGATTTCTGATTGGGTGCTACACGTTACTATCTCATTGTCACACCATAAAAACTTTTCACTGTCTCCAATGGATTTAGTATGAAGCCATAGTATTTTCGTAGTCCAGGGGTTTTCAACAGTCTTTAAACTTGGGAGGCCCAAATAAAAACACCAACCAAAAACCAAATGATTAGAGTGGCACCTTTAGTCATGGTTAGTTGCTCAGTATGTACAATCTGTTAGCTTCTGTGTCTGTAAACAGATACAAAGGTTTTACAGGTTTTAATCACTGAGTGACGACAGCTGCATCGATTGTGCCTTTGGGGTAACAATCAGTCCCCAGGTTCTCAATGGTCAGGATCCTTCTTCCTAGAAAAACAGAGGGCATCGTGACTTAAATTTACACTGAATCATTTGTATGTTTCTTTGTTTTTTGAGAACTGAGAACTGTTTTGTGATTCTTCCAGCATGCTTATAATACTGTCTCACTCGCCTTCTGTGGGATGATAGATTGAAATCATACAGTTCTGAATTTCTCTTCATTTGTCTGTTTAAATATTTAATTGTTCTCACTTTCTGAGAGTCTTGGGAATATTACGAAAGCCTGGCTGAGTACCTATAAAACATCTGTGAACTGCAACACACATTATTTTAAAACTGTTTCTGGGATTACATAATGTCTGTTTCTATTAAGCGATCTATTTGCATCCAGAAGAATTGAGTTAGATCCAGTTAGATTTTACATAAAATATATGATTTTGTTTGCCATTTTCCCAACCCAGTCTGTTGCAACAATGGTAGTACATTTAATTCAGCAATGACACTCTGTTCAGTTCAGTTGCTCAGATGTAGACCATGAAATTAAAGGGCAGGGAGGGAAACGGCTTTTCAGTTGTGATGACCCTTTGCTACCCCTTTGACCTTGTGGTGACAGTTCAAGGGCAGTGAGTGGATCTGGTCACAGTTATGGGACACATGCCTTATAGGTTTATATGGGTTGATCCTGAGCCTCTCCTTCTCTATCTGTCACACATTTGACCGGCACAGGTCACATGATGCTTGTGCTCTCACTTTTTGAACTTAACAATTCTTACCTTCTTTTCCAATAGAAAATCTTTTCCTGTCTTCTGTGTTTTTTTTGGAAGCACTATTTTCAATAAACTTTAACTTCTTCAGTTAACACTGCAGGCTGTTCTTAATGTTGCAATTTATGCCAAGCTGCCTGTAATAGTCTATAATGAGCTGGTGATTTTCTCCTAGTACTGCACCATCATTTTGTCATTTTAGTAATTACAGCCCTGGTCCCCCACCCAATGCCATACCTAGAAATTCTGCCCCC
>JAODKC010000036.1:23655750-23705830 GCA_026777985.1 Mormyrops attenuatus
CCCGAAAAAATGTCACCTTGAACCTTCAGCCCAATTCTACTTACAGGGTCCCTATAAAGTGCTGAACCCCCTGAATCTGCAAGGGTATATCTGCCCCTCCAACGTGCCCCCACCGCTTATGTTGTGCTTTGTCTCCTCCACAATGAATTTTGCCATGGGGGGCTCCCCACAATACATTTTACCACCCAAAAATTCATTGGACCATTAGGAAATTGCCCAGTGTGCCAGATGGCCCAAATTCAACACCAAAAGGATTTTTGTCCCTATGAGTCTAATTATAAGGCACATATTATAGTCATGTGACTGCTGATTTTAAAACAGTTGCTGAACAGGGATGGCCCACTGATAACTGCAGTAACACAAATGGCCACTTGAGGGTCCACACGGCCAAGAACCTCCCATAACGCCTCTGCAACAAAAGCCACAAGCTCACCCAGCTGTGCATTTATAAATCGTGGGAGGAAGCTCATGCCAACTCAGGAAGAACATTTAAGCTCCACACACAAAAAGAAGGGACTTTTTTCATTTTCAGGGGAACTTGTGCCAACTAAAGTATTTGTACCAGCACCCCATTCCATCCATCTTCCAGTTGCGTGCCAAATACAGCATCTCATTGCGGATATTATATAATGCATAGAAAACAAGAATAGTGTAGATGTGCTTAAAATGCTATAAAATGTTTGCTGATGTGTTTCACAGAAGAAGATAAAACCCGGCACTACAGTCTTCTTATGTCCTGTAGACACTGTGATTCTAGAATTATTGTATATTGATGATGATATAATGTGATACAAATGCAACCAAAGTATTCTCTAAAAGACTGAAGAGGCTGCTTTCCCGAGCCATTACCCAATCCCTGTTAGGGAGACATCAGAAAAGGAAAACATTCAGTCCTGTTGAAAAACATGTTATGGCTCCTATCGCTCACAGGACATCTTGAAACCTTTTTAAATCCAATTGCTGTTGTTCCAGAGGACCCTCTTAAGTTTTTCCCTGCTTATATGTGTTTTCAGTGCGATCATGACGCACGCCTCAGTGCCTGAGGGTGAGCGGGCCCATCAGGGACCTGGACTACGCTCTCAGTAAAGCCGTACGTACCTACGGTCCCATGCTGACCCAAACAAGCAACCAATCTGCACACATAGTAGGATATTTTTTTCTAGCATAAAATTGGTTCAGAAAATATGTTAACGCAACTATATGTGTGTTACCTGTATTGTAGAGGGAGCTGATTCTAGTGCAAACTCTACTTTGGCTTTATGAGGAATCTTGTTCATTTTTTAGATGAAGTTGTCAGCCTCTAATACTGATTAGCATACTGTCTAAACCATAAAGCTGGCATTTAAAATGTTGCAAGGGAGAAACAAAAATTTAAGGCAACGTGCCCTTTAATACTGGTGACTGAGAGCAAATGAACATAACAATTATATCACATTTCTGCATAGTCTCCCTGCAGGGCGATGCACCAGTTCCTTCCGGTTCCTTCCTTCCCCATAAATCCACCAATGCTTCTCTAGTACAGGTTTGCAGTACATCAGGGGCTTATCCCAGAGAGGCAGTCCATTACAGGGTATCCATAAACTGTGCGCAATTTACAGTTGCCATGTTCCCTAACCACATGTTTTTGGACCGGGGAAGCCCATTCAGACTTTGGAATTACATGCAAACAGGATTAATGTGTAACCAAAGGTCCGTGGCTGTTTTAAGCCTTTTGACATTGGATGCCATCTCCCAGGAGACCCAGCCATGGTTAACCTTGATTTATGTCGGATGGATCAACATCTCTGACAGCAAATTAGGCCTAGACATAATCCTTGAACCTACCCTCTTAGCTCAGCTTCATTAGAGTGCTGTCTCTTCCTGCTACCGCCAAAACATTGCTGTTTTCTTCAGTGATATTTCTTTAATGCCAAGTAGCGTTTAGCGCTCACCAAAATCATTGAAGGAAATTCCTTGCTGCCACCCTCCACTGGTGGGTGCTTCAGCTATCATGTCCCCCAGGGCACTATCAGCTCAATGGTCACCACTAGTATGGCACTTCTGAAACAGAGAATGAGGTCTGAAATTCTGCTCTGTGTATCTCAGGTGCCCCCTGGAATCTGCCTATATCATGCTGTAGAAAGAAACCTGTCATGATAGCTTGGAGAAACAGCCTCTCCATAAACCACTGTAGTTTTTAACAAAACAGCAAAACCTATTGAATAGCAACATTCAATAATGTGGAGCTATCTACTATCGGAACACAGTGTTTCTATCAACTAAAACCCCTGAAAATATAGCCTGCACTTCCTAGGCTAGAGTAATGAGAGAGCAGCCTATATTAAGCTCTGGCAACCTGTGTTTTCTCACGCACAGGTCAAATGATCTTCAAATATGGAAGATGTGAATACAAGAATACATTTAAGCCCAGCAGTTCACCATTCAACTGCATATACTATCCAGGTCCCAGAGTTGAAAAATCCTTACTGCTAATGTGATGCAGCAGACATTGGGCATTGGGGGACCATGTGTACACTGTCAGAAGAAACGGTACAGTTCTGATACAGTTTTGTTCCCCAAGGTACAAAAATGTTCCTAATAATCCATTTCTATACTTTAAAAGGTATATTTACCTACAGCTAAGGGTAAAATCCTTGAGGGTACAGCCCCAGTGACTAGTAACTGTACCCTCAAAGCTACAAACTCGTACTTTTGTCTAACAGTGTAGCTGGTGTAAACAAGGAGACTGCACTGCCAGATGTATAATGGTACGCTCGTACAGTACATAACTTATAATATGTATAATACTTCATAGCAATTATAAACATCTGTGTTAAGCATTTATGTACATTATTTACTGTACTTTTTATGGTTATTTTAATGTGTACTATTTTACTTTTGGGGTGCTAATGCAGTGTACATGTATTACTTAGAGTTAGTATCTTGGCTATTTAGACTGTACAGGTACAGTATAGGTGTAGTATACATGATGTTTACATCAGTGTCAAAGTCACCTAACATTCTGTTAGACAGAATGTAACCCAGATGTTGAGTGACGCATACCTTTAATAAAGTACATATTTCATACATACAATATTGATTGCCATAAATCTTTTCTGGTTTTCTCCCTCTTCTGACTGATAGATAACCATAAGAAGGTATATAAGCAAAGTCCTACATTCTGCTGAGCCATCCATCCAAAAGTCCATGTCGTCAAAGCAGTATACTGGGGATCCAGCCAAACACAGCAGACTCAATGGTGCGATTTAACTGCAGATTCTGGGAGAGAAGGAGGCCATTAAACCTGCCTGCCATCTTGTCTACACTAGAGCTGATGGGGAAAGTGCCTGTCACCTTGCTCTGACCTGGAAATTAGGGATTCCGGCTCTCTACATAGATTAGAAGTCTATAGATTAGAAGTCTTGATTGTCATTGCATAAAAATATACAATGAAATTTCAGTCTACATGTTCCCGAAGGGTGCATTAAATAGCTAAAACAATAATAAAAAAGTATATACAGTATATAATATATACAAAAAAACAGCAAAGACTGTCAAAGTGAAAACAGCTAAATATTTAGACAGAAAAATTAAGACAGTTTCAAACTAAGCAGCAAGCTTGGCGCTAAGTGTTGTCAGTTTTAATGTTCTAGATCCAGGACTCCTTTCCAGATGGCTGGATTCTTGCCTCCCTACAGTATTTCCCTGTTTCTTGTCTCCTGAAGTCCTGTCTCTGGGCTTTCAGTTCTTAACAAGTGACTTTTAAAAATGCAGTAAAAATGCAGTCATAGACCTGAGTTATATTTAGTTGAATGCCAATTTGCAGTATGTGTCAACTATGAAAGAGGTCTGCTATTCAGCACAATCTGAGTGAACTGTGTCTGAGATTTCAAAGCAAAATGAGTCAGTCTCTGAATGCATTAGTCAAAAACAGTCAAAAAAGTCATAACAAGGTGACGTTCACAGACATGGATAAACCTCTAAAATTAGAACAGATGTGAAAACCTAAGGTAACAGGACCATTCCTAAACACCATAGAAGTATGATCTCACATTTTAGGACAGAATTTCCAGGTTGGTGAAACTGAGAGAGAACGGAGACTAGGATGGGGAGCTTTGTCCTGGGCACTTGCACTTTCATGGGCAGATGGGTCGGATCAAGGAGCCATAACTGGTGAGCTTACCTTGTGCAGAAGAGGCACAGGCTTCTGCTGACCCATGCTCAGCCTCGCCAAGGCCACCTCTTTATCCGACCCCAACCTTAGCCATAGCAGCTGAGCCTGATACTCCTGCCTCTTGATCTCCAGTTCCAGCTCCTGAAGCCGAATTGTAAGGAGGACATCCATCCTTGCGAGCGGGGACCACTGGGATCCATGTGGAACCCTACATCCGGGTCGTTGTCAGCCTCCTCTGCGGCAGACATTCAGGTTGGGCTAGGTGCAACACCCGGGGGACCACCTGGTTCAGGTAGGTTTCCATGCTGGATCAACTTGTCCTGAAAGACCTGGTTTAGCCTGTTTGGAGGCCGCAGTGGGAACTGCAACGTTAAAAAAGCCTGCTGTTTCTAGTGGGTCGTCCTTGCGGCATCAATCAAATTGCTCCTGAGTTTAAAGGGAACAAGATCGAACTGGGCCATCACACACACACACACAAAATTTACGCCAGACAAACTCATGAAGACAAAAATTAACGGACTAGCCATCAGATTCTGTTACAATCTCCAGTCTAGTGTTGGGGCGTAACGGAATGGAAAGGGGAATGAGACAAGGGAACAAACAAGGAATACGGAAACACCAATAAGGATACTAATGGGTTCTCTTATATTTTTATATATTTTTATTTCACAACACATACATGGAATGATTAGCCTGGTGAAAAAGACTTCAGGACTGACCACAGTCGGAACAACAAACAAAACCCCAAATACCAAGCATGACCCACAGCTAACCTCACCGATGTGCAAAAGAAAAGGAAACCAGAAGACAAACACTCCACCAAACCCTAACCAAATAAACAGGGTCCAAACACACTTGCAAAACAAAATACACACACGAAACGCATACACACAAGCTAAAGCAACGGTTTCTGTAGGGGCAAGCAAAATCATAAACCAAAAACTGAGCGGAGAGATCAAAAGCTAAATAACAAAACCAAAGACATCAAAACCAGAAAAGGTAAAGGCGAGAATCAGAAATCCATAAACAAACCAAAGCCATACACAGTCAGTAATCAATCAGAAAAGCAAGCAATAACAATAATCGATGAGCAGAGCTCCTGAGGTGACTCAATGGAGGTCTTTTCAGACCTGAGACCCAGAAGTGATGAACTGGATGGCGCATATGAGGAAGATGTGGGTGGGATCGTGGAGACAGAGCAGACGGATGGAGGGCAGATGTAAGAGATACACGGGCAAACCTGGAACAGAACAATCATACTCCATCCCACAGAAAAATTGTGCAGTATGTAACATTATGTAAACAATATGTAATGCAATATTTTATGTCGAAGCTTGTAGGTTACATCAAACTTTTCACCTACTTTGTACTTTTCTCGCTCCTTTTTGCAGTCCTTCTCATTAGCATTAGCATCCATAGTCGCTGCTCCTTTTTGCAGTCCATCTCATTAGCATTAGCATCCACAACCACTGCTCGTTTTTGCAGTCCATCTGATTAGCATTAGCATCCACAACTGCTGCTCCTTTTTGCAGTACATCTCATTAGCATTAGCATCCACAACTGCTGCTCCTTTGTTGCCTTGTCAAAAACAACAAAAAAACAAATATTACTCTGTCTTTTCCACATAATATTTTAATTATTTTGCTTTAACAATTTGGCATGTAACCTCTTCTATTTTAGTAGCCAAAGAGTGTTTTTTCTGCAAGGACATGGTGCAATTTTTCACTTTCAAATCAAAAGTCAGATAAGTAAAATATGCCAATTTAGGCAGATGTCTGTCAGAGAAATCATCCAAACACAACCAATTTTATAAATATACATTTCTTAAGTTCAATTTGGGTTTGCAAATTTAGGTTTAATTATATTGGGTGTAGTGTTTGAGGTGGCAGAGGTCTTGCAGCTGAGCTCCAGCACAAATTAAGCATTAATCTTACGATTATAGAAAGCTGAAGGATCGCTTCAACCACAGTAGCTGTTGATATGGGTAGCCATCTCATGGGAGTTATTCAGTCTGATGATTGCACTGCATGTTTGTAGAATTACATAAATAAAGGATCAAGAAACAAATGCACTGTTCCCTCATGATATACACACTGCTAAAAATGGAGTGTTTTATGATCACCAAGATGAAGTTAAACACCTTTTATGGCCTCCCTAATCACCAAATCTAAACATCATCATGCTTTTATGAGAAGTTCAGGAGCAAAGTTTATGAAACAGATTTCTACCTCCTTCTGTCCTCAAAGAATTGGAGGCTTGTCTACTTGAAGAATAGTCCAATTTCCTACTACACACAGTTCAACCCTTTGTTTTTGGTTAGGGTTAGACTTGATATCTATTATTATATGTGTCCATTATTTTGTCCAAGCCTTGTACATATTACAAGTATATCAATAGGGATGCATCTTAAGAAACTAGCTAATAGCCACCTGGAACAGTTCAGTAAAAATGTACTGCCACAGAAAAAAAATTCACTAGCTCATGTTTTTAAGTCTACATTATAGGGGTTAAAGCTAACATTAAACCTAATTTGTTTCTAAAATTTGTTTTCGATCTAGTTTGCCGACATTTCTTCTAATTCTTTGCTTTGGAACATGGAGAATTTAATGCCAAAAACTGATTTATCAGGCCCTTCAAATTGATTCGCTAACTGGGATGAGTCTGAAACTGGGATTGGTCAAAAAGACACTGCACATGTCATCACCCAGAAGGATTTTTAGACAGGCCATGGTCTATGTACCTGGGTCGAGAGATGATGTGATTTTTTTGTTGTAGTCTGACATGCATTTTGTTTTACTAGCCAGTGGGCTAATGCTCAGTCCTTTGTATTGGCCGTTCATCTAAATTACCCACCTCAGGCGAGTGGGGGAGCTTAATTTCCAGCCCTGTAAATAAAGCCTAGTCATGGATCAATGCCTGTGTGAACACAGCATTACGGATGTGTGACCTCTCGAGTGAGAGCGCCAAATTTGGAATTGCTGCTCATATCCAGTGCCAATATACAATGATGCATAACCTGGTGAAAGATACACAAAACTTAAAAAGAAATTTAAAAATAAGCATCTATAATGCAATTTCAGTACTATGTTCAATTGTTAAATTTAATTCTGTTTTAAACATACTAAAAAACTAGAAACTAAAAATTAGATTTTACACCATTTACCAGACAAAAATACTGAGACTATAAATTTTCTATAACAAAACTAATCTATTTCTCAAGCTATTATGTCTTGGTAACCACAGTGCACTGTTGTTGCTAAGGAAGTATTTTCAAGACGGTGTATTATAGTGTCTCATATACAGACTCTGCCTCTTTGCTTTCATCAACGCAGGTCTGTCTAAGTAAATTAATGACAAAAGTCACCTGAATTCAATTAATTTATTTCCACCTCAAAATAAATTTCCTGGCCAAAAAAGAACTGAGCCTGAAAGCAAAGCTCTTGATCTATTGGTCCATCTTCGTTCCTACCCTCTCCTATGGTCATGAACTGTGGATAGTGACCGAAAGAATGAGATTGTGGGTACAGGCGGCCGAAATGAGGTTTCTCCGCAGGGTGTCTGGGCTCTCCCTTAGAGATAATGTGAGAAGTCCGGATATCCTGGAGGGATTATATCTCTCGGTTGGCCTGGGAACGCCTCGGCATCCCCCCCGAAGAGCTGGTAGAGGTAGCTGGGGAGAGGGAGGTCTGGGTATCTCTCCTGAAGTTGCTACCCCTGTGACCAAGATCCTGGACAAGTGGGTGGTGATGGATGGATGGATATCTGCTGGCAAAATTGGCTGGTTTTTTGACCGTCTACCCATATGTGTAGCAGGTAGGTAAATGTTTTTCTCAAAACCAAGCACAGATATCTTGTCTCAAGATAAAATAGAGCTTAAGAGACCTGATTTCAATCATAATTTTTATAAAATATGCAGTTACTGTGTTTTGTCTTTGTAGAGCAGTATTGTGCTCTTAGATGGGTGGGGAACAGCTTGTTGCTCTTATGTTACACACTTCCTGGTACCTCTCTATTCGCTCCCTATAGGTGCTCAAGTCCTTGGTTCTGGGTATGACAGCCATTAATGCTCCTTAAGACCTACATGCCATCTCATCTGGTCACCATGTGAGAAGTCATACTCCACACATTTCTCATGTGTGGAACCTTGCCATTAGTTTCCTTTGCCACCATCGCTGTCAGAAAAAATATCAATTTGTACCTTTGAGGGTACAATTACTTACCACTGAGCCTGTACCCTTAAGGGTCTGCCAAGTGTACCCTACCTATAGGTAAATGTACCTTTCAGTCTACTTTAAGGTACAGAAATGGACTCTGAAGAACATTTTTGTACTATTGGGGGCACATTTATTTGTACCTTGGGGAACAAAACTGTACCAGGACTGCACCCTTTATTCTGACAGAGTTCAAGAAGCGCCTCGAAACCCGGACACACATCTCTTAGCTTACATCACTCTGTTCCCTGAGTGCTCTTAGAATTGCAGATCTGTGAATTTAAATAGTCATCTAGATTATGCCCTTGCCCTTGTAACTGGGCATTCATTGGAAGCTCAGCCAAGCTGCACCTATGCCAAGTTGACTCCTTGACAGCTGTGCTTCTCTTGTACATCGCTTAGGGCAAAAGCATCTGTTAGACAAATGTAGATTGATGTTGGGGGTGGGAATTTATGCTTGACCCTCCCTTATTGTGTGTAGTGCATGTATGAAGGGGTTTATTAATGAAAGTAGCCCAGTATGGCTAAGGGTTTGTGGCATAACAGTCTCAGGGAGCCCTAAGTTATAATTTCCCTGCTGTCAAGGCTAATCTATGGTCATTCCATGTTCCAGATGTTGACCTCATTAGCTGTGAGATTGCACCTTGTACAGCGTGTCATGCTAGCCAATTGACTGAACTTGGTTCCATTTGTTTTATATGAGTGGTTTTGGAGCAGATGCGTTTTTATAAAATGGATTCTGTTGAGGTGAATAAAATTGATGCGCTAGCTCTTGTCTGTTTCAGTATTCCCTGGGAGTGGTGTAGTTGGATACATTCCTTGGACTGTGGCTTTGACCGACCTCCTTGCCACACTGGCAGAAAGTTAAGAGAGACTAATAAAATTAATCTAATGTCACTTTTAAGGGTAATTGATGTGTGTCGTCTACATCTGTGTAATTAATCTTGCTGAAAGCCTGCCATGTGCCTCCTTAAACAGATATAAGTCTATATCGATCAGCTTTTACAGCAAAACTCTAGTGACTTAATTCATCAATACTTTGATTTGTTCACAACCACTATCTTCTATCCTCCAAATTCTTAAAGCGACAAGCATTGACCGGGACAGGACACTTAGTTCAAAGTGAATGTCACATGAATGACTGTAGGACAGTGGGTTTCATAATTCCCTTTAAACAATAACCTTGGCAAAGCTATGTGCACCAATATATTGTCAAAGACAGATTCTGTCTACTGTCTTACTTCTGACTAAATATTGACTGACTGTTATTCTCACAATGTTATTTGGTCTTCAAGTGTGTTTCTTCTACTTCAAAAGTAAAATGGAGGGAATTTTGAAGCATAATTAATATCGTTACAATGCTATGCTATCACTAGTGACTGTGCTCCGGCAGAATATACCCCTAGGCATTTAAAACATTAATTTTTAAAATGAATCTGGTAGGCTACTGCTCAGAATATTGCAATATAGATAAAATGTAAATGTTTGTATTACAAGAGATTGCAATAAAAGCATATACAAGGGGAGGACAAAATATGGAAGCACCTAAGAATATAATAATTTTAAACTCCTAATAAGAAATTGCCCTTTTGCCTTCACAACGGGATAATGGGCTTTTTGAGAAGAAGAGCCCCAAGCAGAAGGATTTCTGTGCTCCAGAACTTCCCATAAAGTTTCAGTAATGTTTAGCTTCCTACTGATTGGGGTTGACTATGGAAGGTGTCTGACTATCTTAGGGTTCATGCAACCACTCTTGAATTTCTTTAGCACTCTGTATGGGGGCATTATCATCCTGCTGTTCCCTACCTCTCCAAGACCAGGTTACAACGTTCGGTCCACTCAGCTGAGAAAAATCACACGCTGTCGGCTGGCGACACTAAATGACCTGTTCATCACCAGGCCAGAGGAGAGATCGGAAGATTTTTGCTGATTTCACGTATCTGGCATTCACCTCTTCACCAAATTGCCATCATGGAGGAGGTTCAAGTGCATCATGACCCAGACCTCACACCATCTCCTCAGTTTCTTCCCCATAACTGTCCAGCTCCTAAATAATGTCACGTAGTATCTCAGTAATCCAATCAGCCAGGTGCATTCCACTCAGGGACATCTTCCCTTCTTAGCATACATGCAACATCCTTTAAGCTTCCACTAGTTCTGTACAATATACAATGATCTGTCTTAATATGCATTGCATTGTGTCTTCTTTTAATTTGTGCACTCTTATATTCTCTCTCTCTATTCTCACTCTTATAGTAATTAACACAAGACTAGGGAAACTCCAACAAACACTGAAAGAAACACTAATCACACATTAGGAATTCAACACTCTGAAAATATAGGAACACATGAAACATAATAAAACATGGCACAAGCTAAACAAGGAGAACACAGAACTAATAAACAGTAGGAAGAACAGAAAAACCATTTATTAAATGGAACAGGTGAATCCTAGGTTAACTTTAAACCCATGACCAGACAGTTTCAACCTCTATACCACACACTCAACCCACTGAGCCACATGGTATTGTAGGGAGTGGGAATAACACATAAGGGCCAAAGACAATGAGACGACAAAGGGGATGGCCAGCAATGGCTGCCTGCCACACGGGGAAGAGACACAAGGACGGGGCCACAGGTTTTTACCACTTTTTCATATATTTCATAAACTGCAGATTTTTTTTCTTGTTAATGCTTAGGAAGTTGAGTGAACAACTATAAATGAAAATATAAGTCAAATAAAACAAGTTTCCTTTATAACATGGAAAGAGTATGTAACAGTGCATGTCTGACATCCTATTAACTAGGTGTGTAGTGATGTCATAGTCACACTCTAGGCTGTCCTTTAACTTTAAATGCACTAGTTACCTGTTTCATCCCATGAAACAGAGCAGTATGTAATGTCCCTTGTAGAAAAAGAATGCCTCGAATTTTCTCTGCTGTTATTACTGCTAAAGGAGGTTATTTTGATGAATCAAAGATATGACATTTTCTTGCTAATAAATGTTCTCAAATGGTGAACGTATTTGGTAAATGGTAAATGTATTTGTTAGCAAAGAATACTGAGTATTTTTTTAGTAAATGTTAAGTTAGTAAAATGCAAATGTAGAAAATTTGTGTGTGTGCAAGAGCTTTTGAATGGTAGTGTATGTCTTGTAGTTTTGTCCTGTAATTCATGTTTGGCACTGGACCACAAACAATTCTGGTATGTTCACACATACTGGCAGTAAAATGAGTTTGGATTCTGATTGTAGTATGGGAACATCATGCAAGAACAGCGCACCTATTTCTGTAAAATGGTCTCTTACTTATTTATGCCATTATACACCAAAGCAGAGCAATCATCAGATTGAATGAATCCCATGAGACGGCTGCCCATATCACGAGCTATTATGGTTGGAATGCATCAGTCAGCTTTCTACAGCTTTCAACATAAGATGTAGAAGATGGTTCATCACATAATGTTTCTTTCCCCCCCCATTTGTTCAGGGGTCTGGGTTTCATGTTCCTGCACCAGGTCATGCATTTTTGTAAATTGGACTTGGGTACATGCTGTACCCTGAATGGACGTCCATTTTCGGCTTTGTAAAGCTCACAATGTAAAGTTTTGAAACTGGGTCACAGCAGTGATGATGCAGTTCTGCCCTGATTTTTGAGATCATTAGTTTCAGAACTTGTTATCTTAGGTTTTATGACGTGCCACTAGAAAAGACTTAAGTGCTACTTTAGGGAATAAATATTTAATGAATCGATCATATACATAAATATCAGTTACATCAGTTTACGCGTAAGTTAATTTTGCAGATTAAATTTGCTTATTAATTTGAATGTGCAATTTAAACCAATCTTATCTAAAAGTCTTAGCATTTACGATTGTGCACTAGGACCAGCTTTTTAACTGTTGCTTTGTGGAAGAAATTTTTAATAGATTTGCAGATTTACGTAAATATCTGTAACATTTGGCAGCATATTAATTTTTCTTAATTTCAACATGTAACTTGGATGAGCTCCTGAGCTACATTTGATTTTTTCATTAATTAACCAATTACACATAAAACACATATTTGTCTCCCTTCTCTCTTCATCAATAAATCTACTTTTTATTTATTATTTTTACAAGCAAGTTGCAACACTGCAATTTACAATGATTACAGTCATTATTCAGAGAAAACTGAAGCAGAAACACTCAAAATATCCATATAGGAGAAAAAAAAAATCCCTAAACCGTTAAATAATGGAAATTGAGAACTCCTGTGTCAATACAACAGCTTCTATGAAAAGTACAAATGTGCACTTGTAAACAGTATATAAAAATGTGATGATGGAAGACTGCCAGTGATTGATCATCGTCCACCGATCCAGGTGATGGATGCAAGGACCTGAGCTTGGACTGTTATAGATTACTTTGAGGCCACACTGCATCATGCTGACACACAGATCCATTTTGTAGTTGCTGTTAGAGCCTGCAGCTCTGGGTTCAGTCCTTAAGTCTTTGTATTCATTAACAACTTGTTTATAATTTAATGTATGATTTGACATGTGCAATAAACAGTAGTGTGTCATGTAAAATGAATGTTGTTAAATTCATCTTTAAAGAAATACTCATTTTAATTTAAAAATGTAAAAATTCCAGATAATTTTATGTAACTGAGAGAAATGCAATAAAATGCAGAAAAATAGACACAGATATTATGACCTCTAAGAAAATTGCAAACAATAGCATTTCATAATAGCGAGTCTTGTATTATTGCAAATGTCATACAACATTGGTACAGTAAACTTAAGATCATACATCATTGATTGCTTGTTTCTGAGGTGGAAGACACTACGCATCAGTTGTGGACACGCATGCTTAATGAAATCAGTCAAAGGATCTGTTTTAGTCACAGTGTCACCAGCTCTGTTTTTAAATGTCATCAGCTGATTTATGCTGTTCCCTTGAACTAGGATTGGACTAATTTATATGTATTAGGAGTTACACAGACTGAACATCCAGGACTGAAAATTACAAGGTTATGGTACACCTGGTCTCATCATGTTCAGTGTGATCCAGAGGGAAAGAAAATCAGAAAAGAACTCTCAGAACTCTTTCATTTATTTCTCCTAGACAACTATGATATCTGTGTAAACCAAAATGAGGCTTATTTCTCCTGTCTCTCATTTTTTTCTCCAGAGCAAAAAGATACACAAAATCTCATATCCGCCTCCCATTAAGGTTCTAAAAGGATCTCATCAAGGTCTAATAGTGCAGAGATTGTCTCAACTTTTATGTCTCATTTTGATCTACAGTGAAAAACTCTGAGACCTCTCTTTATGAACTCAGTCTATTCTCATCCCAGGCAGTTTCAAAAACCTGCATGTGACTCGGCACCAATGTCATCAGAAAATAATAAAATTACTTATTTTCTTTTTGTTAGGTTTGTGTTGGTTTGTGCAGTAAAAAAATAAGCATTTGTGCTATACTGCTTTAAATATTTTGACTGCTAATTCAAATACTGATTCAACAGCGTACAGTAGTAGTAAAGCAGATCTTTATCTAATTTGCCTGTTTCCTCTTTATCCTCAAATTCATGTTCATAGTTGCTGAAGTACATACACTCCACTTGGTAACTCCAGTTCACCTTAGCATGTTTTTGGACTGGGGAGGGATCCTGAGTACCCAGAGGAAACCCCACCACAACATGGGGAGAACATGCAAACTCCACACATGTAGAGCTGGGGTGGAGACTCAAGCTCCAACCCCAGAGGGGTGAGGTTACAGTGCTAAGCACAGCGTCACCATGCCGCCCCCAGCAGGAACGTATCATATATCACTCAAAATAGAAACTAAAATGAAACTTTCAGCAGTAAAATTTTCCTCTACCAGTTCAAACCCCCCAGCATCACAGCTGGTAATTAGCTGTACCCACTGAGCCACCATGCCACCAATCAAGTGGTTATAGTTTGCTATATTAAAAAAAAAAGATATTTGTTTCTGTACACATTCTGTTTAACCTACCTATTCATACCCGTATATAGTCTTTCAAGCTATCATCAAAACTGTTATAACCAGCTGGGCACGGACCGGGTAAGCAAGTGAAGACAACGAAGGATCAGGGAACAAGGGTTTTAATGGGCACACGGAGAGGCATACGCAACAGAATCGTCATAACAATACAGTGACAGGACTCCGGAAACATACTCTGACGTGGACTTAAATATACCGCACTAATGAAAACAACTCGAGACAGCTGGTAAACACGGGAATCCACACGAGGTTAACGAGGGGGGCATGGCATACAGGAGGATCGGACGAGCAGAGTGTGACAAAAACTTTCATTAAATTTATGTTAAGTTGCACATTAAATTGCTATTTTTTATTTTCAAGTTCAAATTTCAGTAAGTATTATTTTTTCTGTGGTTGGTTTGTAGCTTATTTATAGAACTCTTTCAACCTATATGCATAATTTACACTGGATAACTCCACCACCTATCTCTCGTTCATGATTGATAGTATAAATTTGTGTGCTCCCTCCTTTCTCACCCTGGTAATCCTGACCAGTCCACCTCTGCTCACTTGTATTTACAGAATTTCTATGAAACCAGATGATAGAACTATTGGTTCTTGGGTGGTTTAAATACCTATTTCTTACATAATGAAGACATTGAATTTGCCGTCTTATGTACCATATAAACTGCTGCAAAATCTATTATGAAAGGAAAATTATAGCTTTTTGGTGAATAATAGTAACAATAATAATAATATTAATACATTTTGATTATATAGCGCATTTCAAAAACTGAAAGATGCTGACATAGAGTATAGTAAACAGATATGACAATCAACATAACATATTATGGATAGGGAAGGTTATAGGGCTTCAGCAAACACAAAGGTTTTCAGCTTGGTTTTGAAACTGGAGACTATTCCACTGACAAATGGCAGTAGGGAGGGAGTTACAAAGTCGGGGAGCTAAATGAGAAAAGGCATGGTTAACAAAGCAGTGGCGTTTAGAGGGGTGATGAAGAGGGAGCCCCCGTCGATCCCCAGTCTGTTACAGAGACCACCTCGTTTCTGCCCCAGCCTCTGTTTGCCTGCCTGGCTTGCCTTGATTTCTTGGGCTAAATGAAACCTCCTTTTGGGGGGAAGTAATGGCCATCTTGTTTCGCGAGTGTTTCTGTCCTGACAGTAGTGAGTTGGAGTAGTCAAGATGACTAGAGATAAAGGTGTGAATGAGGGACTCAGCAGCATAGTCAGAAAGGCAGGGCCTAAGCTGGGCGATGGTGCAAAGATGGAAGTTAGGGTGCCAGTCAAAAATGAACTTCAGAATTTCTTCTGTTGTACCCTCTCCCTTAGAATTTTTAATGCACATTAAAAGGTTGCTCAACATGTCTAAAGTTAACAGATTTATCGTCATATTTATCACCGGGTAGTGGATAGTGGACGGCGGACGCTGCAGTTAACTAAATGTTGAAATGTAAACACAACAGCACATGATAGTTATTAAGCAATAATCATGACACACCCGTTAAATGCAATATAAGGAATAGCTAAATTAAGGAATGGCTGTCCGCTGTAGTGTTGCACTGTATCCATGTGCCAGCCAGCACGACCTAAATCAAGGTTAAAATTGCAATGTCATTTGTCGGTATGGAACAAACCTTGCATTAAACATCTCCTTAAAACAATTTTAACTATATAGCATGCATTGGAGCAGCTTAAATTCTGGCCGCACATTACAATTGACAGTTACATACCACAATATACACTGCTTGTAAGCAATTTTATTATAATAAAAGATTGAACTCAAGTATTTGTTTGCATTTGTTTTCTTTAAAAACAACATGGCATCCAAAGACTACTTATACAGATCTTGTAATTTATTAAATAAGTAACAGAACAGATGTAATTGCTTACCATAGCACAGGAAAAATGAAGAATCGCAATATAGTAGAAACTTTACTTGTGTTGAGCAACCAGTAAATGTTGACCTAAAATACTGAAACTTTGCAGTTTTTACTTACAGAACAAGGGTAACAACTTGGTACTACACTGAAAATTCTTACATTTTTTCAGTAGATTGCCGGGCACATATGTGTGGATCAATTGAGATGGTTGGGTCAAAGGTAACACCAAGGTTACGAACCAGAGGAGAAGGAGCAGTGGTAGTGTGGTCCAAATGGAGGATAATAAGCCTAGCTTTGCTGAGTGTTGATTTTAACCTAATGACAATTCATTCTGTCTTAAATTCTGGCTCATCCATAGTTTAATTTCAGAAACATATGATTCCATATGAGCAAGTAGCAGGTTGCTTATGGAGCTGCTACTGAAGTAGATCTGGGTGTCATCAGCATAGAGGTGGAAATTTAGGTGAAAACGGCAAATGATCTGACCTAGAGGATGAATGATGAAGAGCAGTGGCCCCAACACAGAGCCCTGGGGGATGCCATGTGTGACAACTGATGTGTGCGATTTATAAACTGGTATGGTAATGAAATGTTTTCTGTCAGTAAGATATGAAATAAACCAGTCAAGCGCTGCCCCATGAATTCCTAGTTCATGGAATCTCTGAATTAGAATACGGTGTGAGATGGTGTCAAAGGCCCCACGTAGACTAAGTAAAAGGAAGAGGCTTATAGCACCGGAGTCAGTAGCAATACGTAGAATGTTTAACACCTTAACTTTCTGTTCTGTGGAATTGACAGAGACCGGATTTAAGTGGACGTTCCACTTGGAAGTTCCAAGTAATTCCAACCATTTGAGTATCAGGATCATGAGAAATAATCATCAAGGGTTTGATGGGTTCAGTTTAGTATTAGGAGGGCTAAGTGTTTTTCCTCCTTTATTTTTGGTGTGGATGGAATTTCAAACCTGCCAGACAGAGTTTACATTTGTAAGGAACCTGTCATGTCTACTTTTCACCTGCCAAATTGTAGAAGAGTGTTCAATTGGACCTGAATGTTTAGAACCAAAAGCCAATGTTAATACAGTATCTCCATTTTTTAAACATAAGGCTTACTGACATCACTTTGTGGTTATTCCCTCCCCTTCTTTGACAGAGTCCATGCATTTCATGAGGTACTAATTACGGCTGCTTTGCAGTCAGAAATCAATGAATGTGAAGTTAATTAGGGTAGTATATTCCAAGGAAATGGGAACAGAAGAATTCTAAGGGCAGTGCAAAGGTTAACAGGTTGACGATTAATAACTTTGAGGCAGCAAGGTTCCCACAGGCCTTTAAGGCGGCCCAAATGGAACTGGATGCTTCTAATGTAGGGATAGGAGTAGTTTTAAAGAATAAACATAGAGGCCAAGCCCTGATATTCGGCAATACCTCAGACAATACTGCTGCACTAATCAAGTGGTCCGGAGGCAGAATATACATTGGACTCCCTTGTGCAGACATCTTTAAAGCTACCTTTCCAGTGTGTGTTGGGTTTTGTTCCCCATGGGAGTGAAACCTGGTGATGTCCTAATAGTGGACAAATGAGTCAGATGGGAGTGGTCAGTTCTAGGATGTGGCCCAGCTTCAGAAAGCTATCTGGATGCCGTTTAAATCACTGCCCCACTCTATTTTTCCATCCTGGCTTTTGATGTAGGACATCCAGTTTTGTCATAGTCATAGTCTGAAGTACATAGGTCTCTTCAAGAACATCAACCCTGGTTATGTATCAGCTGCTGTTACTTCCCAGGTAATGGCTATCACTTACCTTGCACGTGTTTTCACTGACCTTCCTCACCTACCAGATGTTACTTACTCCGTCAATGCCCTCTTAGACTCTCATCACAGAGGGGGCAGCTGTAGTATTTGGTTGACTGGGAGGAACAAGGTCCAGAAAAACTTGGGTCTTGGGTCCAAGCACATGACATCCTTAACCCCCCCCTGAATGATGCCATTGCACCCCTGATTAGGGGATAGTTTAATGCCTGGCACAAGTCAACACTCTCTGCAGCTTTGCCTAGCCAGCACACCCTGCCTTGCCTAAATATGAGACACACCTGTTGTCTAAGGGTAATGTAAGGACCACTTTGAAATGAAACTGCTATTGAGTTTGCTCTTTGTTGAAATGTCCCACTGTGTTTCGGATTTTACTTCTTCTGGTCTCCATTTTCTTGTCTGTATTGCCCTGTTTTTTGAACCTGACTGGGGCTCGGTTTTGGCTGGCTCTGGAATGTTTTTGGCCTTGTGTGTTTGAATCTGATTTGTGGTTTATGTTTCCTTGCCAGTCCTTGCTGTGAATCATCAAACCCACCTGCTTTTGTATCTCAAAACTCATTACACCAACAAGGATATCTCCACCATTTCATTAAAGACGATTGAGTGCAAGTAGAGGAAAAGGAATGGTAAGGTTGTGGGGATTAAAAAATTGAACTTAAAGGAATCAATCACATCAAATAAACAGGTTTCTTTAGTTTTTATATGTTAAAATGCAGCAGTATAAAAACAGCCATACATACTGCTCTGACATTTATATGGCTCAGTAAATGTGTTCTTGTTTTATGTTCACTGCAGCAGCACAAAGAAGCAAGACTGTTCATCAAATGGCAGTAAGTGTTTTTCGAATGGTGGAAAGGTTTAATTTGTATCCAGCTTTGCGAAGCACTGGTTCAACACAGTCCTCCACTTAGGCAATCACGAATTTGTAGCACGATTTGTCTTAATGTTCCCCTAGTAAAAGTGGGATACTGAAAAAACAAACTCACAATAAAGCAACAGACAAACAGTATTTTTTTTTTGTTTTAGCATGTGCAAGACAATGTAGCAATACTTCAGTTATAAATAAAATACCACATTTAAGAAATAAGAAAAAAGGTCAGGCTTGATTCAACAAGTTGGTAAAGTAAGTAAAGTAAAAATAACATTGCAAGTCATAAGTGAGTATTATATATTTTTTGTGATAATAAAAACAAGTATACAAAAAAACAGACCTGAGGGGGACAACATTCCACAAATACACTGAGCCTGGGGTAGGAACCAAACCTTAACACCTGTCACCGGTAACCACCTACAGTTATGTCTGCGAAGATTCTCAGTCATCCAGGAGAATCTGTCTGGTGGTTGAGTCATGGCAGCTGGACTTCTTTCTTGTAAGGTAGAAATGTTTCACTGCTCATCCAAGCACCTTCTTCAGTCTGTGGAAGGTTGTTAGTGACCACAAATTTATATTCCCAGGTAGTTCCACTTCGCACCTGCCCTGAGTAGGCTCGTTGAGTGAAACAAAAGGGGGGGGGAGTTGTGGCTAAATGTAACAGTCACACCTTTAGCAGTCCCTCCTACCCCAATGGAGTGGGTCGTTAAGAGTGCTCCACCTAGTGGAGGTATGAATTTGGTCTGATTTTCCTGGGAAAGGATGAAGGGGCAGCATGAAAAATTAAAGACAGGTTGTGCCTAAGGCCTCCACCTCTGTTGAGTGAGGGGTTGTTGATTTGCACATGCAAGGCTTCCCTCACCCCTCTCTCAAACCACTTTTCTTCTCTATCCAGTATCTGGATGTTAATGTCCTCAAAAGAGTGTCCTTTGTCTTTCAAATGGAGGTACACAGCTGATTCTGGCCCTGAGGTGTTACTACTTCTGCTGGGCCATCCTCCTATGTAGCAGTTGTTTGGTCTCTGCAATGTAAAGTTCAGGGCACACTTCACTGCATTGGACGGCATATACTACATTGCTTTTCTTCTGTTTTGGTATCTGATCTTTGGGGTGGCCGAGTCTCTATCTCAGTGTGTTGGTGGGTTAAAATCCTTTTTAGCTTTTCAGACACACCGGACATGTGTGGAATAACCAAGCCCTTCCGTTGGCCCTGTGACTGACTGTTCCGTTGTCCTTTTTCTGGAACAGGATCTTGCTTTGTTAAAGGCCCACTTAGGATATCCACAGGTCTTAAGGGCTGTCTTCAGATGCCTGTTTTCCCTTTTCCTAGCTTCTGTGGAAGTGGGAATGTTCTCTGCTCTGTGGTGTAAAGTCCTGTTAACTCCTAGTTTGTGTTGTAGTGGGTGATGTGAGTCAAAAGATACTGGTCAGTGTGGGTGGATTTTCTGTAGATTTCCAGCTTTCCATCAGCCCCAATGATGACTGCATATTCCAGGAAAGACAGCCGGTTATCTTTGGAGTCTCTCCTGGTGATCAAGATCAAGATTCGGGAGGTGCAGGTCTTTACAGACCACATTAACTCAGTGGACACCAACATACAATTCACCACTTAATGGGAAGTACATTATAGGGGTGGAGGAAAGTTTAAGTACTTCATAGGGGTGGAGGATAGTTTGAGTACTCCATAGGGATGGAGGATTGTTTGTTTAGTGGGGAGTACGTTATAGGGGTGGAGGACAGTTTGTTTAGTGGGGGGTAGTTTCCTTAGTGGGGAGTACTCCATATGGATGGAGGATAGTTTGTTTAGTGGGGAGCACTCCATAGGGGTGGGGGATAGTTTACTTTGAGGGGAGTACTCCATAGGGATAGAGGATAGTTTGTTTAGTGGGAAGTACTCCATAGGGGTGGGGGATAGTTTACTTTGAGGGGAGTACTCCATAGGGATAGAGGATAGTTTGTTTAGTTGGGTGTAATGATCTGCGGGACGAAGGACCAAATGGCAGGCATTTGGGTGAACAAAGGGGGGGGGGGGACCAGAGGATTTGTACAGGGAAGGACACAGGCTGACAGGAGGAACGATATTAATGACTGGACTGAGGATAATGAGACTAACAGGGACTTATATACAAACATTAACGAAGGGGCAACAAACTACAGATGTGACTCATCCGGGCCACATGAGAGGGGAGACTGGAGGGTCAGGCAGGCAGGACATTACATGGGGAGTAGTAGCTAATCCCACTGCTGGTCCCAAGCTTTTCTCACTTTGGGCGAATTGTCTGATAAAAAAAATGAAAAAATAGTGGTTAAAATTATGCCTATACTCTGGGCAGGGCTGGACTTGCCATTGGGAGTACCAGGGGATTTCAAGGTAGCCTGCTCTCCCATTCAAAGCTGACCTTTAATTAGTCACAAACAAACTGGGTGTCTTGGTGCAAAATGAGCATGCAGTATGGTCCTAGCCCATGCCTGGAAATTCGTGGTATGACATATTTGTCATAATTCCACAGCACTATGTGGCCTACCTATCGATAGCATATCATCATCATGCATAGATAATTAAAGCACCGTATACAGTATGGCTAAATATCTGATTTGCACTGCATTCATTAAATGGAATCAATGAAAAGAAAAGGTGGAGCTGAGAAGGAGAGTGAGAGGAAAAGAAAATGAAACTGAAAAATGTTGTAAAATTGACTTTTTTAAAATGACTGATTTTCAGCTCGATATCCTCCATCTGGTGCAAAGCCTGGTCCGATTTGTTCTCCTTTGCAGCATCAATGTAATTTGCAACGGATAATGTATTACTACTTACCAAATGAATAATTAATTTCACACGCTATGAAAAATACTGATTTTATTACTAATTGCAAAGCTTCTGCTGAAAGATTGTCCGGTTGCCATTGCATTAACAAATGAACACTCGCAGTCAGGGGGCGTTGCAAGAGATTTTGGGCCCCATGAAAGCATATCATATTGGGCCCCCCCCAGTCCAGACCAATCCAGTTATTTTCCTAATTTTTTAGGGCCCCTGTCACTCAGGGGCCCAAGGAATCATCCTGACTTTCCTCTCCCTTACTGCAACCCTGCTCTCGGTACCTGGATGACTGGGCTGGTATTGCATTTAGCGGCCATTTAATCAGTGCTGTTTTTGATTCAGTGATGCATCTGTCAGGCAAATGATGTTGAGTTTCATTGGTGAACAGCACGCGGCCTCCTGACTCACTGCCAAAAAAGTTTCACTACTTACACTCATTTAAAATGCCTAAAAGAAATACATACACATCAGAGTGGTCCAAAGAGCACTCTCATTTCAAAGAGTAGGAATTCCACACTGCACACTGATGTGGATATGAGCAGTAATGGAAAGGGCATGATTGCATGACTGTTAATTTATTAAATTACTTATTTAGACTCTGTTTATGTAGAAACAATTTTTACCTTAAATTGATCTCAGCTGCATTTTTTGTGCCACATTATGGGATCATCCCACATTGGACTGTACAGCTGGCCCCCACCCCATGATGCAAACGACATCATTCCCCTGTTCATACTCATATACAGTAACACAACTTTAAAAGCTTACTGTTCTGTGTCATAAATAATTATATACTTATATACAAGTGCACAGGGGGGAGTCTGGGGGAGACAAAATAATTTCAACATAAAGGTGTAGTGTTTTTTGTGTGTGTGTGTGTGTGTGTGGGGGGGGGGGGGGGGAGTGTAGTAATGGGGATAAATCCCCCCCCCCCCCCGGGGGGCCCCGGGGGCCCACAAACCAACCCCCCCCTCCGGGGGCTGTGTTTGGGGGGGGGGGGCGCGGGGGGGGGGGGGGGGGGGGGGGTAGTTAAGTATTGGGGATAACTGCCCTCGCCCCCCAGTTCTTATGACCCTGGTTACACATTGTTGTTAGGAAACTGCACCACACACTGACGCAGGTAAATTTAGTATTCTGTATATCAAAACACAACCTTGGTATTCTTTTAGTGGCGTGTGGTAGTTAAAATCATGTTAAAGGTTACGTAATGCAATTACTGTGCTCGTCAAAACTAACAATCTATAATGCTGTCTTGTAGCCCCTTAACCCTTGGCCTGTTCTCGGGGGTTCTGGGTGGCTTGGTGGGCTAAGCGGTTGTCCACTGTTTGCTTCTTCCCTTTTTGTTGTGGGTTCAAGGCTGGCCAGAGTCCCTTGTGTTTGCTCCCTGCTCCCTGCTTGTACTACATTTCCTTTCTTTAGTTTCCTTTGGTGTTTGATCCTGCTGTATCCGTTGATTGACTTCACCTGCTTCTCTTTGCCCCTAGCTCTTTGCACCCCACACCTGCCCCTTGTTTGTCCTTGTTATCTGTGTATTTAAGTGCCTGCCTTGGTTCTTTTCCTCAGTCTGTCGGCGTAGTTGTTACTATGTGTTTGTATCTGTGGTTGTTTCCTGGTTCTGCTCCCGGTTTTGCTCTGTCCTCCAGTTGTGTGTACTTTGTAATTACTTTAGTTTGTTCTTATTTTCTTGTTTTGTTTTCAACCCCTCGTGGTCCCTTTATTTTCTGGTTTCCCCCTTTTTGTGTTCTGTTTGTTAACAAACCTCCTTTTTTATGGTGAGCTGCTCTGTCGCTCGTCCTTTTCCCTCCTTCGCCATCCCTCATCGTAACATTAAAATACAGTATCACATTTTTATTTCATTCATCAAAATGATAATTCTGCAAATAACTGGATATATATTAGCAATGGTGTTTGTAATATGAACTTAAAGGATAATACGTTTTGTTTTCAATACATAGTCCATTACAAATTGTTTAAAATTCCTAATAGACTTGTCCAGGTTTACCAAATTATTCTGCTCAGAAATAAGGTAAAGCAAGACAGATTTACTACTGTCTGATCAAAACAACCACTTACCTGCCAGGCAACCACAGTTAAATCACATCTCATTTGCCAAGCCACAGGCTGCTAAAGTTAAGCCATCTGGTCTAGTTTCCATGACTTCAATCGCACTGTGAGTCCTTTAATGCAGACTATAAATCATTCAAGCAATTTGATGTAGACCTGTGCTGCAGTGACGCCAGTGAGCGCCATTACAGAAACATGTTTGTTATATGGACCTGGGATAGATTTTAATTTACATGTTCTGTCTTTAGTGTCCTGATCTTGAGCCTATCCAAGGAAGAATGAGACTCATCAAGTCAGCCACACACATACAGTAACATACCAATTCATCTGAACAGCATATTGTGATGTGGGTGGAAAAAAAACAAAATCAGAACCTGTGTGAATGCAGGGAGAACACATGAGATCTCAATTCACAAGCATTTAATGTTCCACTAAAGCCATTCAAAATGTCCTTCAAAAGTAAATCTTAGATATACCCTCTCTGGCCACTCGTTAGGAAAACCATTTTCATACTTGTTAGGTCCCTCATGCTCTCAGAACAGCCTGGCTCTTCATGGCATGAACACAATTGTTCAAGCATTTCTTAGAGATTCTGGTCCATGCTGACAAGATTGGAACACGTAATTACTGCAGATTTGTTGGCTGTGCATTTATGCTACAAATCTCCTGTTGCAGCACATCCCAAACGTGCTCTATCAGATTCAGATCAGGTGACTGGGGAGGCCATTGAAGTGCACTGAATTTACTGTCATATTCATGGAAGCAGCTTGAGATGACTTGCAAAGGTCCCTTATCATGGTGTAAGTAGCCATTAGAAAATGCATAAATTGTGGCAATAAAGGGAAGCATATGGGCTGCAACAATTCTCAGATTTAATCAATGCTTAATTGGTGTAAAATGTGTACCATGAAAACTTTCCACCTGCCTGAACTGTTGACACAAGGCAGGTTGGGTCCAGGGATTCTAGCTGTTTATGGCCAATTCTGACTCCACTATTTACATGTTGCAAGAGAAACTGAGATTCCTCAGACCAGGAGACATTCGTTTTTCAGCAGTCCACTTTTGGTGAGCCTGTGCCTACTATGGCACACGGTAGGAGTGGACGATCGATCAATAATGTCTTTTGCTTCTTAATGTTGGCAATCTAGTATAAGTAATACATGGAGGACATTAAGATCAAATGCGTCTGCCTCCCCCAACAGAACAACTGGCCCCAGTCTGGCTCCCCCAATTGAAATGTTCTAGAGCAACTGCCGCCACCCACAGAACTGCTACTTACTGGATGCTTTCTGATTTTCACACCATTTTGTACAAACTCTAGAGACTCTTGTGTGTGAAAATCCCAGGAGAAAATCACACTTTTTGAAATATTCAAACCACCCAACCTGGCATCAACGACCATGCCATTTTACCCACTGAGCTGCTACCCTATGACTGGCTGATTAGATATTTCCATGCACAAGCAGTGGCAGCAGAGCT
The DNA here is from genome assembly GCA_026777985.1 of Mormyrops attenuatus. Classification (NCBI taxonomy): domain Eukaryota; kingdom Metazoa; phylum Chordata; class Actinopteri; order Osteoglossiformes; family Mormyridae; genus Mormyrops; species Mormyrops attenuatus. Next base: position 23,681,044 of record JAODKC010000036.1, read on the forward strand.
GATTAATGTCATTATCCTTCAAACAGACAGCGTTATATTGTTCATGAAATCCTCTCCTTCCTGTACCCTGGATGTTTGTAGGCTTTCCCTTCTCAGATTCCTTATTTGTAATACACATTTGTGATGTGACCTTTGATTTAAACACAAAGCTTCACATTCTGCAGATCAGGACGTGTTAATCAATCACTGACTTATTGAATGAACCAAAGGTAATGGACGTCGTGCCCCTCATACTTTGTAAAGTACTTAATCAGGGTATGTGCAGTATACAGGAGCCATCTACAACAAGGGCTAGCTAAAATGAAATGCCACTGTATTATCTAACTCACTGTTTCCTAGCCCGGTCCTCGGAGATCCCCAAAGAGTCCATGTTAGACCTGGGACTGGGTTTGCAAACACTGATCTACCTGATGGAATTTTTTGAGAAGATCTTGTTTGAATTATTGGTTAGGATTCTTTTTTATCTCCCATTTCCTTAAACCTGCTTAAACCAGTGATATTTGGTGACTTTAATCATGTGTCTCTGTGCGATACAGTGAGTGGCTTCAGACTCAGCATATATAAATGAAGACAAGGGAAGACAAGACTTTGGATGTGTTCCATCCAAATGTGAAGGATGTATACAGTTGTCACCCACCTTTCTCTAGATCTGTCACACCACAACTTGTAAACCTGGCCGTCAAATATAAGGTCCTTGTTAAGAGGGTTTCCCTCAACTGTCAAAGCTGTCAAACAAGAAACAGGAGAGGCTCAGGGGAACTATCTGAAGAGGAAGGTCAGAGAGGGAAAGAGGGGGAAATAGGAGGAGGATTAAGCATAAACTGGAGATCAACAGCACTAACGAGGGTTAGAAAGGAGTGCGGAGGTAAACTGGCTATGACAAAGTGGGAGGCTCTAGTGAAGTCTAGAACAAGGATGCTCGTACCTTTATCTCAGGTCTGTCCATTTTGTCCACTCAAATGAGGAGTCAGACAGGTGAGCAGGAGCAATGCAGCTGGCCCCGACTGATATCCGACCCAAGGTGCTTAAAGGCTGTGGGAACTAGGAGGTTCTTTGTGGTACGAATCAGGTATGGGTCGGGTATAGGTTCTAGGACGTTGTTTCAGCAAATGCCCTTCAGATAAAAAAAAACATTTGTAACCCTTGCAAACAATGATATAAACATTCTTCATGCAATATCATGTAATATTAATAAGTACAGTCATGAAATATACAAACACTCTGTCTGTCCGTCATTGTGGCAGGGTGACTCAGTGGGTAGCCCTGTTGCCTCATATCTCCTGGGTTAGGAGATTGAATCTGGCCTCTGAACTGTCTTTGTGGACTTTATGTTCTCCTTCTGTCTATTTTCTTCAGGCAAGACAAGGACAGGCAGCTAGGCCAGGGCTGCCCACCCCCGCTCCTGGAGATGTACCACCCTGGAGCGCTTAGGTTCAGCCCTAATTCAACACACCTGATACAGATAATCAGGCCCTTCAGTAGCATCTCAGTATAAGAGCCAGCTACTGAAGGGCCCATTTATTTGTATCAGGCTACATTAGTGTTGCGCTTAAGCTCTGCGGGGTGCTACGTCTCCAGGAGCAGGGCTGGGCAGTCCTGAGTTTGGCTGACACCTCTAATACCACTTTTCCACTGCCATACAGGAACCGACCCATACTTGATTTGTACCACAAAGAGACTAATTCCCGCATGGTTCCAGCTCGCTTCGGTTTACCACTGCAGAAGGGTTGGCTCAGTGAAGGCGTTGCCCGGTTTGGAGAACGACAGTGACGTAAAGCTGAAGAGGTGCTTCTTTACTGTTCACATAGTGTACATCATTTTACTGGTCACACGGTGTACATTATTTTACTGTTCACACGGTGTACATTATTTTACTGTTCACATGATGTACATTATTTTACTGTTCACACGGTGTACATCATGGCTGTGTGTGAATTCAGGGGCTGCATACTTCTAAGGCTGCATTCGGAGTCCAAATGCGTCACAGTCAGTGCCGCCCCTGGCCAAATTGGGGCCCTAAGCAGAATTTTATTTTGAGGTCCCCCCATTACAAAAAAAATGAGTAAAAAAATAATCCACTAACAATCTTTTCCTTTTCCTGTGCACTCTTTCCTAACAACTTTTATACAACGTTCTTAGCGGTAAATAGATGTTGACAGCTGTTGATTTTACGTCTAGCTTATAAATTGAAGAACAGTCATAGACTACTAAGCACTTGTCGCTCTGGAAAATAGCGTCTGCTAAATGCGGTGAATGTAAAATGACTGTATCACAAAATGCCATTTAGGTTTACAACCTTGCAGTGTCAGATTACTCGTCTCTTTCTTTCTCTCCTGCCTTGGGCTGACTTGGTGCTCTACGCGCGCCTCACGGCAGCGATGCGCATCCTTTGCGCATTTGCAGAGAATGCGTCCCCTTGCGGAAAAATGGGGCCCCCCATGGATCGTGGGGCCCTACGCACAGCCCGTGTTCTGCGTGTAGGGAGGGGCGGCACTGGTCACAGTGCTGCAACAAGGCTGTCCCACTTCGAAGGCTCCTTGAATTGTGGTCATGAAATGCTTCCTTCTTTTGCAGAGTCACGAAGGATCCACCTGAAGGATCGTTCACAACCCAACATATCCCAAGATTCACTGTGCAGAGGTAAAGTGGGTGTTATGTCCGTATCTGTGGGTACGTATGTCTCTCCATTTCTCTTTAGATCCCGTTTCGATTGCGCCGTCCAGCTGATCCGGTTCCAGGTTTTCAACCTCACCCTCCAAATGCAGTGCCAAAATTGGACGAACTGCTTTCGTCGCCTCATTTCTGTTTCCCGCCTCCCATCTGCTACAATTATAAAAGAAGCCGCGCAACCCCATTTAACAGCTTTTGCTGCCTTTGCTCAGCTTATATCCTTTGCGATTCTTGTATTTCATTTCCCATGTGTTACGATCTTGTTTTGGCTCTCTGTGATGTTTACCCGTCATTCTGAACCAATGTTTGACTAATGACTACCCTTTTTTGGATATAGACTTGATTGCCCTGTGTATTCTCTGTAAATAATCTGTGTATACATTTCTGTGTAAGGGTTGTAGGGAGCGGCTGCCCATTATTTTCTATGTGTGAATCGTTTGTCTCTCTTTTGTGGTTAGCGAGGGAGTAAGGGTAGCGATTGTCTTTTGTTTTCTTCTCTTTTGGTTTAAGGATGTCTTAGCTGGTGCTCACGTAGGTCGTTCACTTGTTTTGTTTATTATTTTGGCCTTTGCCGCTCCTAAAGTTCAACCCGGTGTTTCACATTGATCTCACTATATCAAAATATACTTGAAATATATCCGATCTTAACTATAGCCATACTGTCAGTAATTTCCCCGTTCCCTGTTGTCCTCCCTGTTTACACCTCGACCCTAGACACGGGTGTGTCCCGGCTAGGCAATAGGAGGCGGGCTTCATGACTCAAGGGTATGGGAGGGAACAGCTGGTGACCTAAATAGGAAATTACCCATAGGCTAGAATGTCCAATATGATAACGCTTCCCGTTTGACCTTCGAAGAATGCAGCTTACAAAGGCTAGAGCTGTGTTTACCAAGTCCTTACAAGAATGCAGCCCCTGAATTCAGACACAGCCCATGATTTACTGCATGCTAATCTTTTAATTTTTTAGCGCATCTGTGACAATCACTGTGTTATGTTAGCAACAAACACTAGCAGAATTAGCATTTGCTTGCATACATTTGCATTACAAATCTTTTCCATTCAGCTGTTCTACAGGAGTTTCTAAGAAGGAATTTGTACATTTTCACGTTCTGACTTATCGGGAACACATAGATTCATTGCAATGTGTGATACAACTAATAATGAATAATAGGGCTATATACAGCCATAGAAAAAATTAAGAGACCATAGCACAATTTTTTGTTTCACTCATTTCACAATTTATGGGTGTGCATCTGTGAATAATATATATGTATTTTCCAGAGGTGGCAATTTCAGGTCCAGAAAGTAAAAATCCAGACCAGGATTTTGTTTCAACCAACCAGTTGAGCATAAAGAGTCACAGTCAAATAGTACTCAAGAGGTTGGTTGAAACAAAATCCTGGTTTGGATTTTTACTTTCTGGACCTGAAGTTGCAACCTCTGGTATTTTCTTGCAAACTGCAGCCTGGTTCTTCTCTGTTTCTCATTGATGAAGGACTTCTTCCTTACTTTATGGGACTTCAGTCCTGCTTCTAGGATCCTGTTACGAACTGTCCTACCAGTGAACTTCACACCAGTTAATGTTTCCCATACTTTTTGAAGGTCACTTGATGTCATCCTACAATTCATGACAAACTGTTGGATAAGTTAACAGTCATCTCTGGCATTAGAAAGTCGTTTCTGCCCTTTACCTGGCTGGTTTCTGGTCGTTCCCATTGTCTCCTGCTTCACCTTATTCTTGTGTACTGCTGTCTTAGAAATTTTGAGCTTGGAAGCTCAGGATAGCCTTCAGCCAGCAGAACCATGACTAAACCAGGATTTAAAAATGCAGATTTGTTTAACAATATAGAGTGGTCTCCTAATTTTATCCACAGCTGTAGAATATACCCTTTTTTTCCTTCAGATGATCCATTCGCAGAACAATGGAGATGGAACCAGCTCGGTTTGGTCACACTTTTACCCCTGCTAGTAAGCAGGGACAGGTTGGCATGGTTACGGCTCAGATACTATGCAATGGAAAACCACTAATCTGTTGTATGGCTCGGTTCTTGGTGGTAATGGAAAAGTGCCATAAATTGCTAATAATATATGACTGGGATTGTATATGTGCTCTGCGTTGGATAGGTGTCCTGTTCAGGATGTACTTCAGCTTTGTTCCCTGTGCTGCATGAGACCCTGACTAGGATACGCCCTTAAGAAGACAGCCGGAATACATGTTCATGCTTTGTTTAATCATTCAGTACATTATGTCACACTGTGCCAGGTCTACATCAGAAACATGATTTAAGATCCAATTACGTTTTGAGGCTGCCTGCCAACTTTTTGTCTTTTAGATGATAATTCATATTCTCTTTGTGTAAGCAGAAACCACCTTCTCCCTCGTAATAGTAATTGCAGATTGAAAAAAATCACGAGTTGTTTATCGAAATACTGAAATGCAAAATGAATGTTTGAACATGTTTAAAACAGATTTTATGCAACTACCAGTTGCTTCTACAAAGTATTAATATGGTATATGTTTTGCTGAAGTACTACATACCTAGAAAATATGTATTGTAGACATATAGTGACTGTTATTGGTCTTCCACAGGATTGCAATCAACCAATTATGGGAAAGATTCTTGTCATTCATATCAACACATTAGCCAATGGGATAAATGCTTACAAGTATGCGCCAACAGATCCGGGCTGCATGGTAGCAGCTGACACACCAGCAGGTCCCCCCTTTGTATGACTGCTAAAGCCAAATGTTTTCTATCTCATTTGTCTTTTAACAGTTCACGTGCTCATCTGTCACTAGGCAACAGTTCTTTACTGTAAACATGAACATATGGTAGTCTCGTGTACAGTAAAGCTAGTATTACAGCCTAAAAAATTACATCATATTCTACCTTAAAATCCAAAACAGAAATCTAGAGAAACATATTAAGAAGATTAAAATATTTAATGAAATATTTGCCATCGAGAGGGAGGGTTAATTTCTATATATTTCACCAGAATCAACTAGGAATGTCTTAAAGATGAACCGGGTGATCATGATCGACCCATTGGCAACCACTGCTCTCAGTCCTCCTGATCCTGTCTCCTCCAAACCAAACCAATGTCTTTCTCTCTCTCTCTCTCGCTCTGTCACACACACACACACACACACACACACACACACACACACACACACACACACACCTGATCGGTATTTCTGTTGCTTATTTTGCCCACTCAGTTTATCTGTGCTACACGGGCTTGTACAGTCATTCTTGTTGATTGTTATCCACCTAATACTGCACTTACTGTAAGTAAACGTACTTGTAAGATGCTTAAAGGTAGAAAAGTCTGCACAACAATGAAATGTAACTAAAACAGTTGGTTGAGGACACTGCCAAGTGACTGTATTGGTCAAGTGGTTGAAAGATGGATGGAAAGATTATTTATAATTCATTTGAAGAAATGTATGCACCTGCGTTGGGTTGGCACTCTGTCCTGGGCTGTTCTCTGCCTTGCGCCCACAGGTTCTGGACCCCCTGTGACCCCGAATAGGACATGCACTTTCAGAAAATGCATGGAAGGATGGGAAATTTATACACTGCTAACCCAGTACAAGATGAAGGTGTGTTAGGAGCCTGTCACAGCACAGGGCATTGGGCCCTACATGGGGCTCTATGCTCTGGCGGGACATGTACTAAGGGGCATGTACTGTACTAGGCTCAGGCGGGACATTTACTAAGGGGCATTTCAGAGACACCAATTCGTCTTGCCTCAGCTTTTTGCATTGCAAGAGGAAACTCACACAATCTTTGGGAGAACATGGAAGCTACACAGGATTTAGATCAATTTAGATCATGCAAACTTCACTTTGAACTCCCCAACCCTTGGAGGTATGAAGCTACCCACTCAGTCACCATACCGCACCATTCCTTAAATCAATTAGGAACAACTCTCTTAATGTAGGATTAACGCTGCCTTTTATGATTCAATTAATTAGTTTTCTGAATGCAATAGCATCTTAAAAATCCTTAATATAAAACATTTTCTAAGTACCTTCAATGTTGCTACTTCTGATAAATGACTGCAGTGCTTGGCATATTGTGCCCTTGAATGTCCAGCGGAGAAGAGAGCCAGAATTATAAAGCACCACTTTGTACAGACCACTTTCCTGTCCAAGGATTAAAAGTGCTGATTCATGATTTTAAATGGGTGAAATCTGAATATACTTACACTTAGAATTATCGTGTTGGCACCAGTGGTTAGCTGTCTAATGTTCCGATGCAGAAATATGGAGACACAAGCAAAAAATTTATTATTTGATGCCTTAGATGTAATTGGGGTACAAAAATACTGCTCAATCTGCTCAATTTTTGTTCCTCAACATCTATTTTTCTGCATTCTGTGCAACTTCCAGGTTAGCACATGTGCTTGGGGTCAATTAATCAGCAAGCTATCGCTGTAAGCGTCTCTTCAGTCGTTCATTTTCAAATGAAAACTACCTAATCTGGAGTAGGTACTAAAAAAGGGTTCTGGAACATTATTAGTATATTTACGGTAAAGTTACTGGATATACTTGCACTTAGAATGAACTAATATGCAGATGTGAAGATTTCAGTTCCAGAGAGTACAAATCCAGACCAAGATTTTGTTTCAACCAGCCAGCTGAGTATAAAGAGTCACAATCACAGAGTACTCAACTGGTTGGTTGAAACAAAACCTTGGTCTGGATTTTTACTTTCTGAACCTGAACTATCTACCTGTGATCACAGGACTACGATGAGCTGCCCACACTCAACCCTGCCTCCTTCCTGCTTCCCTAGTCTACATCCTGTTGTTTGAAGCTCATCCTTGTTGATCATGTGGAGGCATTCTGACACACGGTTACGGTAGGGGATATGGGGAGGTCTAGCATGCTGAGCTCCCTATTATTCCCGCTTGAAAGGAGAGATTTTCAGCCAGACGGGCTTCTTTTCCACTCAAGCCTCTCAATACTTCCAGCAGTGGAACCTATCAGTATCTCAGCAGACCCAGGTTGCCCAGCTGCTGTGGATCATCTGAGGGTGGCTGTACCCAGAGCAGTGTATAAAAAATAACAAATACATGTTGGAAGCAATTCATATTTTTATAATATTCATAATTTCATATTCTCATCCTTGAATTAGAACAGAGCAGTTAATTTTGATGGTTTTGATGTGGTAACATTGCGTCATTTATTTAAAATCTATTACACATTGAATATTGAACTGAAGCTTGACTTTTAAAAATGATATCGCGAGTCAAATCACAATCGCAATATCATTCAGCCCTAACACAGGAGGAAGCCAAGCTTCAGGTGTCGTGGCTCCTGTACTAATAACAAAAGACACTTTATTGATCCCCATGGGGAAATTATCTTTATACCTCAATCATCTTGTTCTTTACAGGTGAGAACAAGCTTGGCAGGGAAGGGCAGCCACCTGCAGTAGTACCCAGGATGCTGGGGATTATGGGTCTTGCTCAAGAACCTGGAGATGAGCAGAGGCTGGACTTGAACTGCCGACTTTCTGATCAGTGGCACAGACACTTAGGTACAACCATTCACCATCGAGCCAGGGTTACCCCGTGTGCACATACCTCCAGCCATTAGTGACCCGGCATATAGATATTTAAAAATAAAGCCATAATTAACCATAACTGTGCAAAATTTTATTTAACACCTCATTCCTGAACAGTTTCTCAACAAACTGAACTTTTTCAATGTGGACGCTCTTCCCAGAATATGCCATGTATTATTCATTTGCAAAAATTTACTATACATTTATGGCAAAATAGCTTAAAATTATTGTTGTATGTCATTTATTTGCCAAAAAAGTGTCGGAAATCGGTAAAGTGATTGTATTTTTACATACACATTTTAAGCGCTGCGTTTTGAAACAGCACTTGACTGCTTTTTTACCCTTAGTAAAGTGTTTCCTGAAAGCCCCTTGTACACAAGAACAGAGAACAATAAAACATAAAACGATTATCACAAAAGCTGCACCTGTGTTTAGTAAAATAAAGTAATAATAAAAAAAATAACAAACAATTCCAGTAAAAAAAAACAATAGCGATCTTGCACCTATCACTGTAGACAGTCTCTGACCATGGAATAGGTAGGTAATTCACTTACAGCTCAGCGACATAATAGATGTTTTTTTGCACTGCAAATGTAACATTTTCCTTGGGTTTCACGTGCTTGTGCTTTGGGCCACTTCTGATTGGTGAGCATGACCGGCATGCAAAGGGAACACCACTTCTGATTGGTGAGCATGACCGGCACGGCACTTCTGATTGGTGAGCATGACCGGCACACGAAGGGCATGGCACTTCTGATTGGTGAGGATGACAGTCACACAAGGAAGACGGCATGAATTTGTAAAACCATACACACAACATTTTTAAACCCTGGGTCAGATGGTATAATGCATATCCTAAATTTGTGCGATTTGCTATCAATAAATCTTTCAGCCCTACAAGGTATCAATGTAAATTAATTTTATCTGCACTTAAAAGTATAATCTATCTTACTAATTCAACCATAGCCCTGATCGGCTCACAGGAATTGCTTTCAATGACATATGTGTTATTTTTCCCAGGATAAATGCAGCTCATAGACGCCCACTGATGCTATGCTTCACTGGAAATTCTGTGGAAGGTTCTTTGTCTAAATGGAGATTAGAAAACATGTAGCTTAATGTTTTCAGAGTCCACCCGGACGCCGTGCTTCTATGACAGCTTTATACATAGTAATTGCTTAGGCAACACTGATTGGACAGATAGACTTGCACTCAGATATTTTAGACCCACCTGGAAGTCAGGCTTCCACAAGACAAGATAAATTACCAATAACATTAATGCTCACGACTGACAAGTTTCACGTGTGGTGAGATGCGCTGGCTCACAGTATTCATTCATTCATTCTGTCGCATGCAAGGGTACAAGTTTTGTTGTAACCTAGAGTGACAGTTTAATGTTTCATATGACATCCATTTTCTGAAACCACTTGCCCCGTTCAGGGTCACAGGGGGAGGAGGGGGGGGTGCCTAGAGCCTATCCCAGAGGTTATGGGTGTTAGGATGGGGTGCCAACCCATTGCAGGGCACACCCACACACCATACACTCACACAAGCACATCTACGGGCAATTTGGCAACTCCAGTCAGCCTCAGCATGTTTTAGATTGTGGGGGGGAAATCAGATTACCTAGAGGAAACCCCACAATGACATGGGGAGAACATGCAAACTCCACACACATAGAACCCAGGTTCCAGAGGTGTGTGGTGACAGTGCTAACCACTGCCCCTCCACTGCAAAATCATATGATTAAAATCTAACTGAAGTTTTTTTCCAGTCAAGTTCACCAATTAGATTAGGAACCCTTACTGTAAGTGGTCAATCGTGACTATCTGTTTCACTTGGGTATAAATACGAGGTGACACAGGCAAAATTCCCTAAGTCACTATGGGAAAGAATTGAGAACACAGTGACTGTGTGATGAAAAGTTGCTTAGCTGCACAAATCAGAAAACGGATACAAGAAAATCTATAAACAATTAAGAGGGCAACAATTAAGAAGTTTAAAGGGATGGGAGATGTAAAGAATCCGGCTAGAAGAGGATGTCTGTGTACACTGACCCCATGCACTGTGAGAAGGATGGTTCAACTGGCAAAACAATGTCCAATGATCACAGTTGGAGAATCACAGAGGTTAGTTAGTCATAGACAACATAGAACATAAGACATTTTCTATCAAGCCCCAGTTTTTCAAGTGAGCCAAAGTATTGGAACATGACAAGCAACTGGTGTTTCTTGTTACCCACGGGTGTTATACAAGAATAATTGCTTAATCATTAAATATCCCTGGATATCTACTCTTAGTTTATGCTTTGGCTTTCATCTGTGAAGATTTCATTTGTAGTTAAGAAGGGTAGACCCCCTCTGAAGACCAGAGAGCTGTCTATGGGAGAAAGGCATACAATTCTGAAGCTGAGAAAAGGAGGACAATCCATCAAAAGTATCTCAAAAACATTCCAGAATTTGGAATGTCCTGAAAAAGAAGAAAATCACTGGTGTACTGAGCAACAGGCATCAAATTGGTCATCAAAGGAAAAAAAACAACTGATAATCGACAGATGGTGAGAACAGTTAATGAAAACCCCCAAAACAAGAGTCTGTTAAATCATGAACAACATCCAAAGGGCAGGGGTGGAAATATCACAGTCCACTGTTCGAAGGAATTTATGAACTAATAGGACAAAGATTAACCTCTACCAAAGTGATGGAAAGGCCAAAGTAAGGAGAAGGAAGGGATCTGCTCTTGATTATTGTTACGTCGGGACGGGGAAGTAGGCGAAGGGAGCCGTGAATATGAGCAAATGGGGTTTATTCAGGGCAAACACACTCCAAACATGCAACATTAATGACGGACCTGGGGAAACAGACTTAGACGCGGACTGAAACACACAGGACTGAAGGCAGGAAACCTGGAACAACTGGTAAACGGAAGGATTCCACACGAAGTTAATGAGGTAGGCATGGCACACGAAGGGGTTGGACCAGGGGTGGCCAATCTTATCCAGGAAGGGCCACTGTGTGTGCGGGTTTTCGTTGCAACTGCCTAATTAGATTACTAATTAGAGGACTGATTGCCTGAAGAGTCCTCACACCTGGGTTTGAACAGCTGACCTAAAGGTTATCCCAAAAACCAGCACACACACCGGCCCTTTGCGGATAAGATTGGCCACCCCTGGGTTGGACGATCGGTCATGACAATTATAAACATACAAGCTCATGCGTGAAGCATGGTGGAAGTTGTGCCATAACTTGGGCTTGCATGGCTGCTTGTGGAATGCTCAATTATTTTTATTTGTGATGTAACCAATGTTGGTATTAGGAGAATGAATGTGGAGTCTACAGAAACATACTGTCTGACAATTTATGGAGAAGTGCATCCAAAGTAATTGGGAGAAACTTTATTATGTAGCAAGACATACTGCCACCTTAACAAAGGACTTAATTGGGGAGAAATGGAAGGTTTTGAACTACCTAAGTCAATCAGCAGATCATAACCCAATTCAACATGGATTTCACCTCCTGAAGAAAAGACTGAAGCCCCACAAAACAGTCAACCTAAAGAAGCTGTGGTAAAAGCCTGGAAACACCTAACCAATGAAGAAACAAGAATTCTCTTACAGTCTATGGGTTAGAGGAGTGATGTAGCTATTGTGAACAAGAGATCTGCAACCAAATATTAAGTATTTTTGACTTCAACTTAGTTGAAAACACTCTGTTCCAATATATTAGCTCACTTGAAAAACTAAGTGGTTTGATACAAAATATGTTATGCTCTATGTTGTTTAGCATATCAAGATGTAAATATCTGGGAATAAAAGCTTAAACACCAATCTCTCCTCATATTCACCTTTTGATCTCACACACATATATCTTCAGTGCACAGCAAAAGCTAACTTAATAGGCCTTGCTCTTCCAATACTTCTGGAGAGGATAGTGTGTTATAATGCAAGCCTGTTTTTTAAAATAACCTCTTTTTGAAATAACACTAACCTGTCACTCTGTAAACAAAGCAGACCATCGGCTCTTCACATCTTTAACCAAGGACTCATCCTCAATCACTTCCTTTCGCCTCAAAGAAAATGTGCTTTCCATAAGGGCATCGACTTCGAATCCAGTCTTTTTCTTCATCTCACACTCTAATATACATCTCTCCACTTCAAGATTGTTAGAGCTTTTTCCCTGAGGAAAGTCAGGAAGAAAATTTAGTTCTGACTTCTTGGGCTTCTTCGTTGTTCTGATCGTCTCCTCCAATGCTGACCTTTTCTGACTGTTTACAGGGAGCTCTGAACGTCAAGAAATTGTTCCCCTAAAATTCCCCTAAAATTTTACACTTCAGGTTGAACTTCCAATCACACCATCCGCATGAAGATCCAGGTTCCTTCAAGCATGGGTGTGTGTTGATCAGGGCTTTTGCTGCAGTATTGTATTCTTCGCCATTTGGATAGGCCTTGAAAGCATAGTTAGCTTCTGCCAACTTGTCAAGAATGTTTCTCCACATCTTTGGAGACATTCAAGAGAGATCCGTTTCTGAAGTACGCTTCATACCCTTGCTTGAGCTTTAGTTCCACATCAGAGGAGAATGTTGGAATGATAAATGGGTCCAGCTACCCTCAAGCATGGCTGCCTCTTACAGCACAGAGTCCCCTGAGGAGGTGTCAGAAATCTGGCTATCATCTGAGGACTCTGGGCTTCACTTTTGTATAACCTTTAGAGTTGCGCTCCCATCAGGCAAGTCAGACATGTTGTTCAAATGGCAAAGTTCGTTCTGAAAAGCTGGATCTTCAAACTGTAAGACCAACATTTCATAGTTTGGGTGTCACAGTGCAGTTTCAGCCAACATGCAATGCTGTTAGGGGTGTGGGTTAAGCCAGGATAATAAAGCTTCTTAATTATTCCCTATATCTAACTGGTGAATTCTCTCTTGCCCCTTCACCACCTTGGCTACTGGCGTAGAACAGTTGCCATTGCATCATCCAGGTGGGGGCTACACAGTGGTGGGGGTTGAAGTGGCTCCCCATTGGTTTTGTAAAAAACTTTAGCTGTCTTGAAAAACACTATATAAGTGTAACATTCATTCATTCATTTACTTAAGCGTGCCAATAATTCTGGAGAGCACTGTATATCCATTATTGATTGTGTACTAAGAAGAGATAGAATTGATGGAGCGAATATATAGGGATCAGAGAGCAGCACACTGCATCGGAGTAAGTATCACTTTACCTCACTGTTCTGCAGTAACATGGTAATTTCTTCTTCCAGAGAATACTTCAGTCTGATGTGAATCCAGAACCGACTGAATGTGTCTATGTAGAAAAAGCAAAAGGTCTCAGGGGGAGGTCCAACCATGCCACAGTTGGCCCATAGAACACTGCCCTCTTTGTCCAATTCCTCAATGGACTGAATGACATTTTATTCCCACCCCCAAAAAGACAACATAGTACAACAGACCACATTACCTACACTGTCATATGGGATAACGTTTAACCATTCTGGGGTCATCCAAGAATGGGTCAGTTCCCACCTACACAATCAGATGATCTTCTGTCCACCATCCTCAATCTGATTTGAAGATTTTTTTTCCAATTGGAGGTTGAATGTTTATGATAGGAACCCATATGGAGGGGTGAGTCTTCTTGAGGCAATGCAGGCAGCCTGTGATGATGTCACTCTTGAGGCTTGTCAAGAATGGATTTGTCATTCTGAACCAGGGGTAGGCAGTCTTATCCACAAAGGGCCGGTGTGTGTGCAGGTTTTTGGGATAACCTTTAGGTCAGCTGTTCAAACCCAGGTGTGAGGACTCTTCAGCCAATCGGCCCTTTAATTAGTAATCTAATTGGGGAGATACTTCCCCTACTGTTTGGCAATGGAAAATGTGCTTTGTGATATTGATAAGAACGCGTGGCCAAATCCACATGATCCCCAGGATGACACCAGAACTCTCGCTTGTTTTACCGTATTTTTTTGCTGTACCACATGGCAATTTTTTTCTTTTATAAAACCATTTTTCCTGCAACTATTTGTTGTACATACATTGTACATACTTATAGCACTTTTAGAAAATGTTTTATTATAGAATAATATTTTTTAGCATTATGTTAAACGGATGTTCAGCAAATAATTTTATCATGCTGACATTGACAGAACAGTTGTTAAAATGTAAAACGTAGCAGTAACGTTCCGTTAACATAACCACATGATCGTTATCTGCCAACTTTGAGAAGACCTTAATTTAAATTCTGTGAATGTTCCTAGTTAGCTGAGTTGTTACTCTTAGTGGAGCAGACTGCCAGATTTACTCTAAAGTAAAACAGGCCATTTCAAAAGCTTATGAACTGCTCCATGAAGCTTATAGGCAAAAATGTAGGACTTTGGGAAGTCCTAAAAAGAGTAGTGCCCAAACACATATCGATCTTCTTGGGAACTGCAGGGTCACTTTCATTGTTAGTTTAAGGCTGCTAATATAGATTCTCTTGATAAATTGAGGGATTTAATTGTGCTGGAGCAGTTTAAAGAATCTGTGCCAAAATATATTGCAGCATAAAACTGGTAATGTTTCTCCTGCAGCAGTTTTAGCTAATGAATATTTACTGATTCACAAGGGGGTTTTGGGCCTGGCTTATTGTAATACTAGAGCAGGGGATACACATTTTTTTTCTCAAAGCCCAAATTTACTGGTTCAGATGGGGAGTTTCCATCTATGAATTTATCTTGTCATTACTGTCATGGTAAAGAACATTGGAAAGAGGAGTGTGCTAATTGCAAGGCTCATGATAGGCTTAAGCCTTATCAGGCTAAACAAATGATAAGTTTAAGATAAGATTAAGCTTACGCAAAGAGTCAATATTTGCAGTGTTGGCCCTTCGGTTTCAAGACCTCTGCAATTTGCCCTGGCAGGCTGTCAATCAATCTCTGGGCCAAATCCTGACTGATGGCAGCATTCCATTCTTGCATAATTAATCAATGCTTGGAGTTTGCTTGGTTTTTGTTTGTCCACCCGCCTCTTGAGAATTGACCACAAGTTCTCTGTGGGATTAAGGTCTGAGGAGTTTCATGGCCTTGGACCCAAACTGTCGATGTTTTGTTCCCCAAGCCACTTAGATATCACTTCTGCCTTATAGCACGGTGTTCCATCATGCTGGAAAAGGCATTGTTCGTCACCAAACTGTTTTTGGATGGTTGGGAGAAGTTGCTCTCAGAGGATGTTTTGGTACCATTTTTTATTCATGGCTGCGTTCTTAGGCAAAATTGTGAGTGAGCCCACTACCTTGGCTGAGAAGCAACCTCACACATGAATGGTCTCAGGATGATTTACTGTTGGCATGACCCAGGACCACTCACCTTTTCTTCTCTGGATAATCTTTTTTTCCAGATGCCCCAAACAATCGGAAAGGGGATTCATCAGAGAAAATGACTTTACCCCAGTCCTCAGCAGTCCAATCCCTGTACCTTTTGCAGAATATCAGTCTGTCCCTGATGTTTTTCATGGAGAGAAGTGGCTTCTTTGCTGCCCTTCTTGACACCAGGCCATCCTCCAAATGTCTTTGCCTCACAGTGTGCAGATGCACTCACACCTGCCTGCTGCCATTCCTGAACAAGCTCTGCACTGGTGGTGCCCTGATCCCACAGCTGAATCAACTTTAGGAGACGGTCCAGGCACTTGCTGGACTTTCTTGGGCGCCCTGAAGTCTTCTTCACAACAATTGAACCTCTCTCCTTGAAGTTCTTGATGATCTGATAAATGGTTGATTTAGGTACAATCTTACTAGCAGCAATATCCTTGCAGGTGAAGCCCTTTGTGTGCAAAGCAGTGATGACTGCATGTGTTTCATAACCTTCTTGAGTTTATGCAAACTGGCATACTAAAAACGGAGGCAGCAGACTTTGTGAAAATTAATATTTGTGTCATTCTCAAAGCCTTTGGGCACGGCTGTATATTACAAATATAACCACCCTTAGTAGTGGCTACTCCTGCCACGGCTGTATATCAGTTATAGGTGGAACAAAGGTTCTGGTTAAAATCCTGTGTGATACAAGGGCTTGGGATTATTTTACTGCAGTATCTGTGCTTCCTTTTTCAGCTGAGACTGATTTCTGGCTCACGGGGTTGGGCTAACCATGTTGATTCTTCTCTTGCACAGGACTGAGCTTGATTCGGATCTGGTGAGAAGTGAGGTCACAGTGGCCGTGCAGCCTGCATTGCCAGTGGATGGTGTTGATGTGATCTTGGGTACTGGCTTGGCGGGCAGTGGGGTTTGACCAAATATACGTCCACAATCTATGGTGTCAGCACTGTATTAAACAGCACAGCCCAGGAAATAAATGCACTGTGAAATTTCATGGTAAAATTCTAAACTTATTTGAGAGTTTTAGTATGTACTTTGACAGCTCTACTATCAATTTTTACGGTGAATTAGCAAACTTTTTATGGTTCAACTCTGAAATCTACGATCAAAGTTTCCACTGGGCTGTGCTGGTCCACAACTGGTTCAGTTTTTGTATTTAATCCTGTTCCTCATTTTAGAAGCCTTGGGCCCAAGGCAGGGCATAACTCAGGATGGGGCACCAAGCCATCGTAGGGAAACCTGAAGATGACACGGAGAGAACATGGAAACTGTCAGAGGCTGGGGCATGGACTCAAATGCTGCTCCCAGGGGTGTGAGGCAGCAGTCATCCCTGCCATCCCTGAGCTTTGTATCCTAGAGAGGAATCCTTCTTGTCATGACCAGGGAATGTACATGATCACTCTTACAAAAGAGTTTGGGTCATATCCCAATGCTCACTGTGGCCCTTTCAAATCTGGCCTCCTATCCATCCCCTATATCCCCTGCCCCTTCACGACCTTAGCCACCATCTGTGGAGCATACTAGCGCAGAATGGCTACCGTTGCATCATCGGGGTAGGGGCTACAGAGTGGTGGTGGTTAAAGTGGCTCCACATTACTTCTGGAAAGCACTTTGGGTATTTTGAAAAGTGCTATATAGATGTAACATTCATTCATTCACCAACCCCATGCATGCATGCCTTTTCTCCGTGCAACGGAGGCTTGTGGAGATGTTGATCTGGGAGCAGGCCAGGCTAGGTAAGGCACTATATTTCCACCATTGATTAGCCAGCCTGTGACACCGATGAGGTTCCGTGGCCAATCCAAGGAGGAAGCAGGATGCCATTCCACCCCCCACAGAGTCTTTTTGCTGTATCTGTTACTGAACAGAGCCTTTTTGTTTCCATGTATGTAAGAGAGTATTGTGTGTTTTCTACTTAATTTTTTAGTTGAAATTCATTGCTTCAAAAAAATAAAAGCTTTGCCTTTCTGTTCTGTTTGTATGTTTTAATGCAAAAATACCAATTTTTAGACTGAATTACATAGTTTTGCATTGCAGTGTAACTTTTTGCAAAAGATGTTTTGCTCTTTGTGTTATGTTAGTGAGGTATGTATGTATAATTTTGAGAAAATGAGCCTAATATGAAAAATGTAAACAATTGTAAAAATCGTAATGATGAACACACCAAAATAACATATAAAACACAATTAGTAAAACTGTTTGTCACACTTGATCTAAGTCAGGGTGTTGTACCTGAGGTTTAAGACCGCTGGTTATTTTTAAAATAAAATATTCAGTTGAACGAATTGCACAGCCATCACAAGCACTTTTGTTCAAAACAAAAACTGAACAGATGACATAGCCACCATCAATGAAGCTCTCTTAAACACACTCCCATGCAGAACTTATATTCTTAAGCTGCAACCCATATTGGACTAATCCATCTGGTGCTAAAAACCCCAAATCAAAGCAAGCTTTTTGATCAATATAATAGTACATTTGCATTAAAACACAATTATTATTTTTGGGCAATAACAACCATTGACATTTTCATTATCCATATGGAATATTCACATGTATATTGCACATTTAACTACCCTTAATAGTGGCTTCCTCTGCAATAGAGCAAATGCACATGCGATCGTTTTTAAAAATGCTTTGAACATATTTAGGCGATGCTGACTAATCACTGTTTTTTTATTCTTCTAAAGGACTGAGATAAGAAGACAATGGTGGAAGGGTCTCGATGTTCAGTGAGGCACAGGAAACAGGAATAATTGACTTGGTTTTTGGCAAAGAGTGCAATGAGACGCTGACAGATTCAAAGCCATGTCATAAGGGACACCACAATTTTCAAGAACATCTGGCAAGACAGCCTGTCCACACCGGCCTGTATTCTCCACCAAAACCAAGAGCACATGAAACCTTGTGGGAGAAATCTTCAAAGAAGTGAAGACATGAATATGTGGATGTAAGTACAAGAGAGACTACTGTACAGCTTTTTCCCCCCAGTATATATCATATTTTGAGGTTAGACTCTGTTCCCTCACTGCTACCATGCCCCCACAGCCAGTCTCCCTCACTGGAATACTGACAGCTGTGCCTCATTGTGATTTTATCTAATCACCTGGCTCATTTAACTGGTCTAGGCCATTCCTTTGGAGTGAGGAACTGTTGATCGATGTCCAAACACTTTATCCCTGCTTTTCCACGTGTGCCTGATTCTGCGTGGTTTTGAATTGAATTTTGAATTTAGTGACTAATTGTCATTGTTGACACACCACAGCACACAACAATGGAATGTGTTCTCTGCATTTATCAGTGCAGCAGTGCTTGGGGGTGGTACCTTGCTCAGGGTACCTTAGTGGCACCTTGCTGGTCAGGGATTCAAACCTGTAATCTTTCAATTACAAGTGTGCATCCCTAACTATTAAGCCACCACATTGTGTCAGGGTCTCCCGATCTCCTGCCCAGTGAGTGTGTATCCCGATCCTTCTCTTGGTGCAAGTGCGCGCATCGTTTCTCCTGCATCTGTACGTGTCCCTGCCCTTCCCTGCACCCCCAGGACCGACCTTTTGGCTTTCTGCCGCCCCCCCATGTTCCTGATGTTCGCCTCTTGTATTGGTTTGTAAAGCCTGGGAGTTTATTTTTTTACAGGCTTGTGTTCTTATTCATGAAGGTCTTCCAATTTGACAAAGATAACCTGTTGCCCTGTATGCTTTTCGGTGCCGGAGCTGGATAACTTTGACCATAAAAGAACGACCTGTAATCGAAAAATAAACTGAAAATTTTCTCTCTGTTTTCCTCCTTTTGGTCTGCTGTGAAAATTAGTTGCCTTTTTCTACTGGACATATTTTATCTGTCCTTTCTGCAAAGACCAACACCACTGTAATTTCAGAGAATTATTTTTCTGTAGTAGACAATTCATATAACTTTCTCAGCATTCCACGCCTGCCCAGTGTACAACCTGGAGTATATTGCTGGAGAGAAGCAAAAGGAGATAATGGAAAGATTTTATGGACCCATTCTGACAATAGAAATTAAACAGTTTCTCTGCACACAATCTATTTTATGGCATATAATGGGTTTACATTTGTAAAAAGCATATCGAAATAAAGACAAGGCCAGGAGCATTACTACGGAAAAAAGTGATTGTGCTATCACAGTGAAAACAAAGATTATGTATGCCTGATTACTTCTGAGCTTCACACCCTGGATGTCGTACATGCCTCGCTTGTGCAGGGCTGAAATCAAGGTTACAAATAATTATAATATAAAAAGAAGCACCCAAAATTACTGCACAATATTAAGGGCAAGGAAGAAGGCAACAGTAGTGTAGTGTCAGGTCAGTACAGTGCATTTTCCCTTTCAAGGTATGATGCTTTGTCAGATGAGAAGGCTTGTGTTTATCAGGGAAGCAATGGGAGGTGTTGCTTGTAGTTTTTCTTATCATGGTCACCCATAGCAGAGATGTCTGATGAAACCTACCACCTACACCTACCAGCAGCAGTATAGGACCGGAGGGGCCTCACTAACTGCCAGCCCTGAGACAAGCCAGTGTGGGCTGCATTATACCCCAGCAAAGGATGCCAACTCTTAGCAAGCAGAGGCCTGGAGAAAGAGGAGTCTCTTGGAGCCACTACAGCAGGGATGGGGAACCTGATCTGTGGAGGGCTGCGTGGCTGCGGGTTTTTGGGATGGCCTCTCAATCAGCCAATGACAGTGGGTCGCCAGGACCGGAGTTGAGAACCACCGCTTTATTACTGGCTGATTGCTAGGTCATCCCAAAAACACTTAAACCGGCCCTCCATGGAATAGGTTCCCCACCCCTGCTCAACAGCCTAATTCAGCAGGCCTACCCAGACTGGCTGGCTGCCTGAATGCCATCACCCAGGCAGACTTGTACCCAGGAATGGGCAGTATTTGTTATACATGTATTTCAAATACCTATTTCAAATACAAAATAGATTTTGTAATTTGTACTTGAAAGGGTTGATGAAAATGGCTTCATATTTTGTATCAACATGCTTTACTGTTTTGTATTTTTGTAGTTTAAAACTACTGTAAAATGGTTTCTGTGAGATGTCTACATGATGATGCATGTTGTGACTTTCTGTTTGAAGTCATCAGTGTTCAAAGAAACTCCTGCAATGTAGGGTATGGGGCACACACACTCATTCAATCACAGACTTACTCTGTCCCCCACACATAGGTTTGCCTCTTTTGAAGTAGTTTATTGTTATTTTTATGATTAGCCATCAAATGACTAACTAATTATTTAAGAACTAGTTGCTGTGGCTCGCACCTGTAGGCTCTGGGATAGGCTGCGGTCCCCCCATGACCCTGAACAGGATAAGTGGTTACAGAAAATGCATGAATGGATGGATGGATGGATGGCTAGTTGCTATGGATAAAGGTGCTATCAATTGTCTGTTTATGAATGATTTGTTGAGTCAGTGTTTCTGATGCAAAGAAGGTCCTTCATTACCAAATGCAAAGTAACTAAATTATTATACAATTATGAGTCATTAGCAAACTGTTAGTTAAACATTAAACTGCTGGTTACTTTAAACATTGACCTTCATCTGGCTGATCACATGGATATGTGGGGATCTGGGATGTGACAGGTAGGTTGGTGTATTTGATCTGTTGACTGTTTGCACATGTCAGATTTTTATCATGCTTCATTAGGCAGAGAAAGGCTGTTGCTCTCAAGTCTTGTCCACTTAATCAACTGAGTCAGTGTACTGCTGAAGGCATAGATCAAATAGGGCAAAAGAAGTTTTGCAAAGTTATTTCATGCTCCCTCCCTTTGAGGAGTGTCACAAAGTAGTGCGTGCATTTATTATTATGCACCATTTTATTTAACCGGTATTTTTAATATAATAGGCTTTTGGCAGTCCATTCATAAGTATGAATTATCCATAAGTCTGGAGTTTTTAACCCAGGGTCTATCTGTACACGAAAATCATGTTATATAAGGGGTCCACAGATGGTTCGCTATTACCCGTAGTTTTGGCCATTTGCGGTAGGATTTGCAATATATCAATGGATTTGGTGGGACCACTGTAGTTACACCTCTGACGATATTAGTAGTGGGTGTTCCATATGGAGATTTCTTAGTGTCAGCATATGTTATTGAAGACCATGTCCATTGTATTTAACATGACTCAGTCTTCTTGAATTAGCTTTAACCAGGGATCAGAGACGTGCATCATCAATTAGTACAAGCAATTATAGGATTTCATGCCTTTAAACTGTGATATAAATGCCCACTTTTCAGAATAAACCTGAGCCTATGGATACATTTATGCATGTAAAAATGTACAACACTTCGGTGCTGGAGAAGACCACAGGTAAAACAAATGATCAGATTCCTGATCAAACCAAGCCTGAAATTACACTTTAAACGCAAATGACTCCCGATGACACATACTAACAAAAATATCTTTACCCTGAGAACTCGTTCAGTAAATTTGTTTTTTTTGTTTTGTGTAAACTTTTGTTTTTTTTTTACTCATTAAAAAAGCGCCTAGACCCAATAAAGACTAACTGTTTAGTTTTCAGTTACTTAATTCAGCGTTTTTCAACTGGTGTGCTGTTAGAACTGGCCAGGAGTGCCAGGCTTAGTCGAAAAAAAAGCTTTGTGTTTAAGGGACTTTTTCTTCATTTAATTGTCCAGTAGACTGTAAACAAACTTGCAACGTAATCAAGTGTGGCTGAAAATATGACCGACCTACCACTGACACCCGTTCATGTACATATGTTCCACAGTTTACAATCTGCCCTGTAGTAAAAAGACAAGATCATGGACATATTTTTGTAAAGGATATTTTCTGAAAACATAATTGTTCCAGAACCAACAGAGGTAGGAGCAATGAGATACATGTTATTGGAAAGAGTCAATTAGTAGTGTGTGTTAATCAATGGTGTACCCTGGGTTAATCGCCTAATGAAGACTGTGCTGTGACAGAAAAAGGTTGGGAAACACTGACAACCTACAGTGTGTTGACAAATTCAGACAAGTTTGTAATGTCAGTAAGGTATAGAAAGACACTCAGTCTGAAGTAATCTGGAATCAATTAATCTATCTTTGTAGTAAAGTCCCTCATGGCACATAAAGCTGCAAGCTGATCCAATTTCTGTTTGTGTTTTTCCAAGGGGACATCTTACCTTTTCAGCGTTTTGTAGCTTACAATGCTGTTCGAGTTGTTCCTTCATTTTGAATGTATTGACTGGCAAAGACTGTTTGCTTGGCTAAGGGCAACACTCAACAAAAAAGTATTAAAGAAAAAAATGCTAACAAATACATCTTGTTGGTGATTATGTGATTTCTAAATGCTGCCCGGTAACCAGCAGAACAATTACAGCAAACGTGCAATATGTTTCCAGAATGGAAAGTAAGGGTGGCTGACATTTTGGGTTTCTAATAAGCTCTCGACATATGGTTAGTGATGAGGTAACTAATTATTTATAACTGAGTTCTATATCTGATGGTGCCCTGCTTGATGTGAGACGTGTGAATGATTGTGAAAGCACACCTCGTCACTAGCATGTGCTGAGTGGAACACTACATCAGCAGTCACCCAAATTGATGGTCAGGTAAGCTCAACGACTTACGTTGCCAAGCAAATTGGAATGATTAAGCGATTAAACAGCATAAAAAGAAAACAAGCTCAAATTAAAAACAAAATAATTAGTATAGCTTTATAATTATACTCTGGTGTACTGAGTGAACGTCACTTCAGCCTTTGGCAAACCTTAAATATGAATCCATCTAGTAAAATCTCCAGCTGTAAACAAACCAAGCCTTAATGTCTAAGCTGTTTAAATCATTTTGGTAACCAACCAAATGAAGAAAAGGTGATTGCCATCTCTTCCAGGGGCCTGCAGTGGCTCTCAAGATGTTTCAGTTTTGGTTTTATATAGTGTTTGTGTCAGCAGGCCTGAATTCCTGTAAGAAACAGAGGGTTGGGATTATGAACCTCATAATATTATATTTCCAGCAGTAACAATTGGTTAAGGATGTGTCCTAAGTAGGTTTTTGGTAATCCTATACCTACCTTTACTCCTCTGCTTTTTTCACACTTGTCTTTCTGTATTTTAGCATCAGCTTAATGCTTCATTGAATGGTTGGTACACTGGTGGCTGGCACAAATAAACAAAAGTCAATTTAAGGACATGATTTATCTAAACCCAGAGGTGGATTAATGCGTAGTTACTAGCCTAGTGCCCCGGGAAACATCAGGGCCCTGCTCCACCTTGGGAAAAAATGGAACAGTTAAATTTATTAAATCTGGCTTGCCGATCGATCCGCCGTTACTTCCCAGCTCCCAGCTGGGCAAGCTTTACCACCAGGACCCTGCATGCTGATTGACGGATTATTAATGTTGCATCATTTTTCATTCTATCTTATCTCTATTTCAGCCCAAAAAAGAGCACAAGTGACCCACATGGGAAAGGACCTCCTAGCCAGCAACCCCAGGTTATGTAAGTTTGACACCCCTGGGTTAGTTAAAGCCTGTCGCCAGCCTGCACTGCATAGCTGTAAAGCATATGAGTATGATTTTTATAAGAGCCCTGTTACTGACAAGCTAAGCTTATAAGTTCACATTGTGGACTTCAAAAACTGCGAATATGTCTGCATATTTTATGAACATTAATGTTTGTAGTTCAACAAAGAGGGATAAAAACTAATAAAAATTTATAACTGTATTATGTTGTCTATACTTCCATAATTACAACACAAGACTTAACTTTTTAATAACTCGTTATTTACGACAAACAACACAACACTTTTATTGGATGGGCCAGCTGTCAATCAGGACGGCACTGGTCCACCCAGACTCTTATTTGGCTTTGCCACTGAGTCAGAAACACCATCCATCCATCCATCCATTTTCTGAAGTAGCGGGAGTCTGGAGCCTATCCCAGAGACTACCGGCACAAGGCAGGGAACGACCTAGGATGGGGTGCCAACCCATTGGACTTCAGAGACAGCAGCTCAACTAAATGCATATTGTTGCTGCTGAGTGTTCAGGCAGAAGCAAATGTCTTCTCACTCATTACTGGATAATAATCTCTCTTTATATGATAATTATTATGAACAGGAAGGAATAGGCCAATAGGATGTTGGGTTACATCTCTATGTGTGTGGAGTTTAAGTCAAGGGAGGTGATGCTACGATTATATAACTCCTTGGTAAGACCCCACCTAGAATATT
>JAODKC010000036.1:23705930-23715961 GCA_026777985.1 Mormyrops attenuatus
CCTGGGTTCCTTTAAATCAGAGCTAGATAAGATTTTAACAACTCTGAGCTATTACTTAAGTTCTCCCCAAACGAGCTTGATGAGCCAATTGGCCTCCTCTCATTTGTAAATTTCTTATGTTCTTATGACCTTTCTTTTTCACCAACCTTTGCAAATATTTTGTGCAACCTCTGTGACGAAGACGACAGAGCAGCATCACAACTAGGGCTACATTTACCACTTTCTTGCCGGACAGTCACACTGTGTCAGAGTAATTCCAGTTCAAACAGAGACTTCCAAAGGAGAGGCCTTTTAATGCATCTTCAACTTTTATAACACCATGTAACAGATTAATACAGTATTGTGGCCAAACATCACAGTTTTAAGTCCACGGTTGAAGTCTTCAGTGCAATAGATAGCAGTTTCTTCATGTTGTCATGGGAGCCAATGTGGCAGTGTGTGGCTCAGCAGGATAGGACTCTGTACCTGGAATTTGAAAGTCACTGGTTTGAGTCCCAGGGTTGGCTGAGTGATGTCACCAGTGGGCCCTTGAGCAAGGCCCTTAACCCACAAATGCTCCAGGGGACACTGCTTTCTATAAATAAGTAAATAAATAAATATGTTGCATTGGGTAAATTAATAAAACATAAGAGATGAAGACCTGGAAGCAGGTCAAACACTTAAGGCAGCTGTAAAGTCAATATTTTCTCATTTATTAATGTCAATGGAAAAGCTTTATAATGACTACATCACCATGAATACATGTATACATATAAAACGTGCATTACAAATTTTATAAAATTCAAAGGCAAAAAAGTAATGAAACTTGAGTATGCAAGATTTCCTACAAAAGGTTCCATGCCAAGAATGCAATAGCTTTGCAATAAGCTCAAATGGACTTTCGGAAAAAAATTCTTCCAGCACTGAAATCTAAATTTTTACTACATCTACATTGTTATATATGGGTACATAATTGCCTTGAATTCATATAGACATGCCTACTCCACAAGCTGTATTTGTAAGGCACTGACCTGGAACAATTCCGGGCCATTCCTTAGTGTTCTGAGAATGGCTTACCTGACCTCTTGGATCTAATGCATCCCCTATTTCATTCTCTTATAACAATAAACATTGTGTAACCCTTATCAGCACAGTTAAAAGTATTAAAAAAAAAATTCAGACACATTAGGGATATACTTATGGCTGGTGCAGTATGTACTGCTACAAATATGTCATAAATTAAGATTACAGAGCATTAATGTTTTGAAAAACCATTAGCAATGAAGCGTATGCAATTATATGAGTGCATTCAATTTAACACTATTATCTGAAACATTTTTTTTCCCAGAATCAGAGCATGTGTCACATTACAGCTTTCTGGTAAAATCTCAAGTGAGTACTACAAGAAGCAGATCTCTTTAAATGAAACACAAAGCAATTCCATTTTCAATTTCCGGAAGCATCTTCTGTGATTAGTGTTTTTCACATTTTGAGTCTGTCAATGTCAAGTAGTTTAAATGTAACTTATTAACGACCTGTGAGTCAGTGGAATGCTTGTGTACATAATGGAGAGCAGTATAGCGATATTCCTTTTTAAGTGGGTCACACACTGTATCAGCCTTCATTAAGCATTCACAACACTGATGTAGTCGCAATTATAAGTGTTATAGGTGCAAGAGCTCTGGGTAATTTTTTCATGCAACATTTAAGTGCTCAAAATGGAATTTTCATATTGACCATCATGATACATATCTTATTTACATGAACAGCATTTGATTTTATAAATAAATGATTAATCTGCATTAAAACATGAGTGTTTGGATAGATTCTCCTCCTATTGTAAAATATTGTACCTTGTGTGATTTTAAAATCTCTATTTCTCATTTGTTGCTTTCTGACAAATTTAGTAATAAATAATTTTCACCTTACAGAAATTCAGTCAAAAACAGCCCACAGATGCACATAAATATAGGTCTGTACACATCTAATTAATTGCTAGATAGAAATACACTTAAAATCATTTTAATCATTCTTTGGCAATGTACAGCCCTGTTCTCTCGATCCTTTGTGTTCCTTACAGAATTCCCAAAAGGATTATTATTAGGATTATTACTTGCCTCAAGAAAACCAGTCAATATAGCTGTTTGAATTACATGACATGACAAACTGAGGCCATTTTGCACTAGTAGATTCTCCAGGACATTGAAATTACATTCACAAAATGAGAAAATGACTCTTCTTGGCGCAGATGGCAGGAGAATTCTGAATGGTGAATCGCTACTGCTCCACACATCTTGGTTACTGAGGAGTTTGCATTTGAAGCCAATCTAATTAAATGAATGATTTTTATCCAGTGGTTCTGACATCTGAGAAAACAAGGTTATTACAGTTTTGTCTCAGGAAATTAGCTCCTCTCATTTTCACTTGGTCTTCCTTCTGTTTCCAAAATAAAATTGTTTTAGCCAAGAAGAAGCCAAAATGCTCAACACTCATGTTCCGTTTGTACCTACATTTTCCCCCCACAAATGACAATATTCATGAAATCCTTTAACACCCTATAAATGTTTTTTTTATATTTGCAGTGCTCAATACAATCATATTCATAGAACTGTTACAAGCAATAAACATGAGGCATAGCACTGGTGCCAGAAGTAAATGCAGGACATTCTTCTACAAAACATTTACATTTAGTATTTGGCATTAATTAAATGTATTACAGTAATTTACATCATTTATGCTTAGGAAAGTACCAGTTTCATGAGGAACTTTTGATCTTTCAGTTTAACAGCTTATTTTCAAACAGCAAAACATGTGGTTAATTGGTAACTGTCAGAAAAGGTTTCTTGTTACCAAGAAGTTTTCTAGGTCAGTGTTTCCCAACCCAGTCCCCGGGGACCACCAGACAGTCCACATTTTTGCTCCCACCCAGCTCCCTGCCAGACAGTCCACATTTTTGCTCCCACCCAGCTCCCTGCCAGACAGTCCACATTTTTGCTCCCACCCAGCTCCCTGCCAGACAATCCACATTTTTGCTCCCTGGGGCAGGGGCGGGGGGGTGAATTTTCAGGATGGATTTGCATGATTGAAAAAGGGCACTGGAAGCATCAAAGGGGGGCACTTTCATTCGTCTAGGCAAAATAGGCAGGTGTTCAGGCATCCCCCCCACACACACACCCGTGCCAGCTGCTAATGCTTGTTTTGTATTGTTACGTCACATATCAAACATAGCATTATCATTACAAAATTATAGGTCCACATTGACAGTCATCCAGCCAATAAAAGGACTCAGTTCAACTCTGTGCTATGTCTGCTGCATTTCTGACTACACATGGCATTATTAGCAGGATGTAGCTAATGACATTATAAGGCTCTTCTGTTTGAACTACTAGCCGCTGCATCCAAAATTTCCTTTCGTGGGATTAATAAACATCTTCATATCTCATCAGCACCTCTTCTATACTTGTAAGCTGCTCCAAATAGTGCTGGCAGTCTTGTATTTTCAACAGCTTTCTAAATCTCCATTGGCTGGGATTGATGTGAGTTAGTGAAGAACATATCTTCCATATTTCATTTGTCTTAAAAAGGAGATGTTGAGGCCAGTTGAAAATAATCTAGGATTAAAGGTGAGTAAACCTAGGTAATGCATGGAGAAAAAGACATACGTTTTAAATATGAAGTATAACAATAGCAATTAACTGGAACACTAGTTACCATCAGTTCCTGGCATCCACTGAAGATGTAAAACAGGTGCTTAATGTTGACAGAGTACTGTCTGATTCTAATCTTGTTTTAAGGTAATGGTAGGCCAATCTCTGGTCATTTTGTCTCTCTCTTTGGTGTTTCCTATGCTTAGTTTTATAAAAGGCAAGAAAAATTACTGAGAGTTCACATTCTTGTTTGTAAATCCTAAGTGCAAGACCATACATTAAACAGAATATTTACATGTTACTAAAGATATTTACATTTTAATAGTAGTTATACTATTTAGCTGGCTGCATTATAGCTAGCTAACTCACTGACTGAATTGCTACACCAGACACAACACTGTGAACATTACACACTGTCACATTAAATCTGGCTAGTCAGTATAAATATGAGCTCTAAGATGAGCTCTAAACCTGGCTCTTGTCATACCTAGCAGCTTCTGTTCTCACTCCTTATGGTCTGATAAGGGTGCTCTCCATGAAGTATGGAGTGCAGTCTGTACTTAATCACTCCCTCAGCATCATGGCTCCTTAAATTCATTAGGTAGTGAAAAACAAACAGGAACATATAACACTTATGTACAGATAAGAGCATACATTCATTTTCTTGCAGTACTTCAGAGAGCACAATGGATCAATTTTCCCTTCTCACTTCATCTCATTCTGAAATACCACTTACATGGTGGATTAGATACTTTTTAAATTTTCAGTTCTTATAACAGAAACCATTTTCTGTTGAGCAAGCGTTGAGCAAGGACCCCACTGCTGGTGGTGTTTATTCTGCTCTGTGGAAAAAAATCCAGCCAAGCCTTACGTACACGCAGCCTTCTGTGGATGTAAATGTACAAGTAATCTTTGAAGTTCTTTGAAGGACTGAAGTGCTGCTTCACAGTGTTGATAAAAAAAACGTCTCTGGCATGGTGCTGTACATTCGTCTGGTCTGGTTGCCAGAGACTATCCAAGCCCAGAAGATGCCTGAGATGTCCATCTCAAGCTGACTGAATGTCAAATTGACGTCACATGCTTCAGCCGCGGACAAAAAAAAAAAAAATCAGTGCATAACGTCCTGACTTCTTCATCTGTGAACTTCCAGGTGAGGATCCAAAAGCGACGTACTACAAAGCTTTCAGCCACAGTGCCATTTACAACATCAATAAATATAAGGAAGTATTATATATTTAGAATTTGCACTACATTTACCTATAATATTAGACTTATTAGACTTATCAAGGATAGGTTTACTTTTCCAGTTATGAATCAGGCAACTTAAATGAATCATCCTATAGCATAGTGCTTTGTTATCAGACCTTATCCAACTTACTGACCTGGTTGTTAAGTTATTCCTTCCAGAATGCTTTTGTCATTGATTATTCAGGTAGGTGTTGACCTGTTTTGGCATTACTGCTGGTTGCACCTCCTCTGGTGCCCATAAGTCAGCTGCAGGGTCGTCAGCTGGGTTCCACCCATCAGTAGCGTTTCGCCCCTTTGACCCTGGAACGCCTCCTGGTGGCGGAGCAGTAGCAGGGATGTCTCCCTGCCACCTCCTGCTGCAGGACCTTGGCTTAGGTGTTATCTCCCCACTTCTGCTCATTTCTCCTCAACCAGAGCCAGTAGCTGCTCATTTAATAGTAACCTGTTGGTCATCTCATCGATCCATTCAAAATGTGGGGAGTCAGTTTTCAGTTACCAACATCCTAAACTAAAAAAATCTCTCCTGATCCATATTAACAACGTTTGCACAATGGATGCCTTTGGAAAATACCTATAGACATACCAATTTTTGCTTTTGATTAGTCTGTCTTTTTACCAAATTCTCTGAAGAAAACCAGGTTATGGTGTTATTGCTGTTTTTTTGCCATTTTACCTATTTATTCTGTTTTCTTTGCTATGCCTGCACCTTCGTTTGTATATTTTTTCACATTTTTTATACATCTTGTTTTAATCCTTGAGTCTACTGTAATGCATTTTATGTTGTATAGGTAAAAGTGATGCAACATATTTATTATTATTATTATTATTATTATTATTATTATTAGTGCTTGTGGTAGTAGTCAGCATGTGATGCTTTGGTATGTCTGATCATTGCTTTTCTGTTTTGTCATTATCAATGGCTGGCTTGTTGAGAGCGTCTAGGGTTCCGGCTGGTTCTTTATGCCCCTCTTTGGAGAAGTTGGATACTGCTGTGGCAATCTGGCAGAACTTTCGAAGTAAGATCTCTCTGAGCAGCAGGTACACCCATGGGTCGAGGATCTGGTTCAGAGATGCCATGCGGATGGCGGTGAGGAAGAAGTTGCAGTCGACCTTGGGGTCCTGGCCACAGCTGAATGGGACTGCATTGGTCTTGCACAGATGTGAGGACCTCTGTGTTAAGATCATCTTCAGCATTAATATCTAAAAAAAGGAAGTATGCCACATTCAAATGGTACAGAGAAAAGACACTTTTATTGAAACTGCATTACCTCACCCCAATTAATTAATAATAATAATGGATGAGCCATAAATTATTAAATTCGAATAGTATTCTCAGTTGTGACTTGACAAATATACAGGACCCATTCAGACTTTGCTTTGTCTGATTGCAGTATTTAATTGCAAGTTTACAAAGACCCTGCTCACATACTATATGGAAAGATGATGAAATATTCTACCAGCACATTGTTAATATTGCCATGCCTTTTAATATCGGGGCTGAGACAGACTACATAAATATATTTCTAATGAATCTAGTTAAATTTGCAGAAAATTTGATTAGTGCTGATGTAATATAAATATTAGTCTCGGAGATCATTTACTGGTTAATGGAGGTCTTGCAATGTTCCTGCAAGTCTCGTCGATACAGGCTAAATCAGCATGCAATATCAACAGAAGGCGAGATAACACCCACCCCTGAAGCTAACATTGCTGATGACCCCCAATACAGAGGAGTTCAGTGGAACTGCCTACTAGACAATTCATGAATAACAATAGAAATATGAAGGGGGTGGGGTGTATGAAACAACATAAAGACCACATGGAAAAAAGGGCATTAACTCTGGAACTTAATTATAAATACATACACAATTACAGAGGTCAGTCATATAAGGCTGAATGCCAAAGATGTGTCAGCAGTGAAGAATGTCAGACAATGAGCACAAAATAAATGACTTCAATGTGTGTGAAGCAGCATGAAAAAACGAACAGGAGCTGGACAAGGCTAAAAAGTCCAAAGTGAAGGTGCACAAGTCAAAAAAACTGCAAAATTATTTAAAATATCACTCCACACACAGACAAACAATGCCTTATGACAGCATTCCAAGAAGGAATGAACCTGTTCTGACAGCAATTACCGCTTTTTAAGTCCCTGATATTAATGCATTGTTAGGTGTTTCCATTGTCCATATAATATCTTTATAGATAAAGAAAACAAATAAAGATAACAGTAATCAGCTAAATGTAGAGCGGCTGGATTATGGATACATATTTTGAATACTTATATTAAATTTAGTAAGAGCCTAATTGTTGCCAAATTGTATTTTTCCGTCTTTGACTGTCAATTATTCTGTCTGCAACGTCTAGGCTTCCTTTAGATAGCCCACATTCATAACGTATGACCACATATTTCATTCCAACATAATTAACAAACACGCAAAACACATCTCCTATTCCACCCTCCATATTTTATTCTAACTACAGTACACTGTTGTGGGGGATTCATTGTGAATAGTACTTTATCATTTTATTAAATACGCAGATATCAGGACACTAAACGTATGGGGTTTCTTTTTTTGTATGCAGGGGTTACGTTAAACTTTCTTATTAAATGTTAATAATACCCCACCGTCCCTGAACAAGATAACTGGGTGGATAGCCTAATTGTTTCAGGGCAGGGGTATCAAGGGTCCAATATTTATCTTGCTACGTCAGGATCCGAGATGTATGTTACATGTTGCAATGATACATACCAGCAGCGGGGACCAGCAGATGACCAGCACGCACATTATCCCCATCAGCTGAATGACAGTCTCCATGGTTAATTTCTCCCACTGCTTTGCCGTCTGGGACGAGCCAGGCTTAGTTCTGCAACGGGTTAAGAGGAATCTGATTGTGATGGCGTTGCAGAAAACAGTAACAAGTAACGAAAAAATTCCCAGCACAGCAAACGTGGTAGAAAAAAACACATTCCCGAGAGTGTCCCTGTCACCAGTGTCAATAAAACACCACGTGCCGGGCCACTGCAGCTCATACTTGCCGACACCCGCAATGGGTAAGAGGGCGAACAGCAAAACAAGGCATGAGATGAGCGCCAGAGCTGATTTTGTGATACTTGTTTTCATGTGGTTGGCGTACCAGAGCGGGCATGTGATGGCCAAAGTCCTTTCAATCGCCATTGAACTAGCCAGGAAAAGTGGGCACAATCCAAACATAGTCATGCACACCCCAAAGAAAGCGCACAGTCCTCCACTGGGATCTATCCGCTCCCAGTCTAAGTCTGCCCAATAGACCGATATAACTATAGGGCTGGTGAGGAGCTGTCCAGAAAGATCCGTCAGTGCCAGAGAGCCAATGCAGAGAAGAAAAGACCTTTTCCTCTTGTCCGCTTTATTCCTATAAGACCTGTACACCAGTAACAGAGCCAGCGAATTGCCGACCATTCCAGTAATCATCATTGTAATTGGGAAAGCCACGGACACGCAGCGGCTGATTTTCGTGCTATTAAGGAGTTTGGAAACGTTGTATTCCGTCATCCTTATAGTTGACAAGTTGTACAGGTTGCTCACAGAGCTGCAGCTCTTGGAGTTCTTCATAGTTTTTCATAAACGGATTGCACGGGTCCCCGGCTCCACAAGCACTCCAACTTCACGCATAATGCCGGGGAGCTTTTAACCGGGAGGAGGCGGCGCCACTACAAATGATCTCCATTGACACTAAGCGAGTTGAAATACATAAGCAAAACGAGAAATATAAAGCTGTGTAATTTCCGATAACGCTTCTACCTGAATTTCTACCTCTTGTGCGACGAAATTTGCAGATAACATATTGCTACCAAATCACACATCGTTAATCATTTATGATAAAAACGGGAATACGCAATGGTATCAAGCCAACTAGAAAACGGGAGAATGTTTTAATTATTCATGTACAATGAAACATAGCCAACGATTTATTGTAACTACAAAATAAAGGAAATCGCAAGTGTCAATTATTAGTAATTATAATCTTATAAATTATACGAATGATATTTTGTATTCCTTTGTATTCCAAACTATCTGTTTATTGCTTGTTGGGTAAAAGTTCTACATACATGTCTGCACTGGAGGAGCTGCTTTTAATCTCATTGTACATGTGTGTAGTGACAATAAAAGGCATTCTGTTGCACTTTTAAATACCGTTTCTACCAGCAGACCCCCTATTTTCCTATTCCTAATACACGCCACGAATGCCACCTTCCGTTAAAAATTAGTACTACAACTACTTAGTTAGAAGTTTTACTGTACGGAAAACTGTATGTGTATACCGTGCAGTTAGATCATAAGTGGCTGATGTAAATTTTACAACTAATTAAAATAATTAACGTCAGGAGGATATAGTTAACCACACCCGTTGCAAATAACCGAAGAACGGGTTAGAGAAGATAACAGAATTTGCCTCCAGTTAGTGAATGTTTTTCTTGAGCTGGGTTCAGAGAATTGGAGCACATACTAATGCTAAAAAACATGCTCAATGACAATAATAAAGTGTATATATTCTTTAAAAAATATATTCTTAATATTCACTATCTCAGTGAAATCCTTTAAATCCTACTAATCAGCCAAATATCAATTAATACATCACACTACTAGGAGCATAATTGGATTGGTTGGGGCCCAGTATGATATGCTTTCATGCTGTCCAAAATGTCTAGAGACGTCCTTGATTAGCAGCTCATACAAGACGGCTTCTACTAGCCCTGATGGCTGAAATTATGTATAATGATTCAGGATTCAAGAACTTTATTGTCATTCCACACATGTTCGCACATGCCATGGAGCGAAATGAAGTACTCAGGTCACGGATAAGCCACAGAGCTAGTCACACACACTTTAAAATATAAAGATGAAAATTAAATATAAAGTTATTGGAGTATAAAGTATGGAGTATAATTAGCAATATGTACAGTGTCCAATACGCAGGAGTAGACATGGATGCAACATAAAACGTGTGTTAAATATCACTTTGGTTGGTGGAGATAATAATTTAAATACTATGTTATGGGGAACATTGCACATATGAGTGTATTGCACATGTTATATATCACTTTGGTCTGCTGGAGGGTTATAGTCTATTAGTCCTTTTTGTGATGGAGATGGGGGGGGAACCTGTGCGGGGGCT
>JAODKC010000036.1:23719867-23776032 GCA_026777985.1 Mormyrops attenuatus
CTTAACCTGTTGGCGAGTTTGTTTAAAAACGGGACAGGTTACCTTTCGCCGGATATTACCAATATTTTCCAAATTGTTTATTAACGCCCCCCCCCCCCCAAAAAAAACCTCAGCAAATACTGCCATTGTTAGGCAGATTTGAACAGCATCAACAACTTATCTGAATTGGAAACAACATGCACTGTGACTTAGATCTACGCAGATCTGAGTTAAACTTTCTTTAAGGGAGGGAAAGTTTAAATTTATTTCTTTTTTGAACTTGATGACTGGGAGCCTGAATGGGAGGATCCAGACGAAAAGCCCCCGCGCCTGAAGGGAGAGATCGGGGGAGGGGGAGGGGAGAAGAAAAAAAAAAAAAAAAAAAACAAGGGATTGAAAGGCAGGTAGGCACACTGACCAAGTGCAGGCAAATAAAGCCTGGCTTCGGGGGTGTCACTTCAAACCACCCGACTCAAGTACATGCGCCTTTAATTCTGAACACAGAGCAGCCCCCTCCCTGGGTGAAAGCGTGAGATAACCTAACAGATCAGTAACAAACATACACCACTGCTTATTCTACATAAACCCAAACCTTTCAGACGATCGAGATCTAGAACGCCTTTTTTTCCTCTCGCCAGACGAGGACCTCGAGCGACTCCGTTTCTGGCCTCGTTCAGGTGAAGACGAAGGGGAGCTGGAGTGAGACCGTTTTCTCGGGGAGGACGAGCCCTTCCGAGATCTTGAGCTTTTGGAGGCCAGGGGGAAGGGGATAAATCATAGGTGCTCAAATTAGTGAAAGAAAAATCATGGACACTTTTGACCTCAACATTTAGATTGACATAGATTCACTGGAGAAGAGGTCGTTAAAGGAAACACTGAATGACACTTTAATATTGACTGCAGCCACAGATTTTGTAAATCTCAACAGTTAAGATTTAAAACTTGAAGCTCCCAATGTTGCAGATTGTGTTCCTGTCAATATGGAGACTTGTTAGCCAATTTACAGGCTAAAATCCCTCAAACTGACAGGCTGGTCCACAAAGGGTCAAGACAGGAAAGTTCTTGCTCCCTCTGCTGTGACACACACACTCTCCCAGTAAGAGTGCATGTCACCTAATTCACCTGGAGTTGGACCGATGCGAGCCAGCTCGGTCTTGGGAGCTGGAGTGGGTTCTCGACCTGGAACTGG
Organism: Mormyrops attenuatus; assembly: GCA_026777985.1. Taxonomy (NCBI): domain Eukaryota; kingdom Metazoa; phylum Chordata; class Actinopteri; order Osteoglossiformes; family Mormyridae; genus Mormyrops; species Mormyrops attenuatus. The sequence goes on from JAODKC010000036.1 coordinate 23,721,036, forward strand.
ATGAGCTTCTGGACCGGGACCTGAAAGAAAGAATATTTATCCAATATTTTTTCCAGGAGACAAAAAAAAAAAAAAGAGAAAAAGGCAAAACAACAAACAGCTGCACAAAACAAAAAGTAGGGAATCAATTTTCCAAAAGGAGATGGACAGTGATAAACATTTCAAGGTATATCACACACGAACGAAAGCAGCAGATTTTCATGTGACATGTTTAACTTGACCAGCAGTGAGCAAGTACACATTAAAAATATAGTTCCTCAGGAGTGCAGGTTCCCTGGCGGCTTCACAGGAAATTGATATTCATGCCAAGTTCTAAGTTTCTAAGAATAAGTGGTGGCAGAATCTCACTTTGGTCAACTCATAGGTTACGTAACATGAACAACCAGAAATAAAAAAAATAACTTTAAAGTTAGGCTGCCGCATTTGGGTGTGGGGGGGGGGGGGGGACAAGGACACAAGCATTAAAAAGTGTGAAGGAAAAGACTGCAGAGAAAATATTAACGTGGACAGATCTGAAGAAAAAGATGGCGCTGATACTGACATTTTGCCTGGAGTTACCCTTGACCTGTACCCGTTTACCTGGACCTGGACCTGGACCTGGACCGTGAGCTGGAGCGGGAGGAGCGGGAGGAGGAACGTGACGAGCCCGACCCACTGCTTTTCTTCGCAGCAGGTTTGGCATCCTCGTCGCTGGCGTCCAGGTCATACTTCGACAAGTCCGCATCTTCATCATCATCATCATCATCCTCCCAGAAGGATATACACAACTCAAATTTATAAATGGCCAGAGTTTAAATTAAAAAAAATAATTGTTATTTGAAATATCAGAATTCTTACATCTAATTTGTATTTCGAAAGGTCTCCCTCTTCCTCTTCATCTTCATCATCTTCTTCATCATTCTCTGGTTCATCTTTAGTGCTTTCCTTCAAAACGGACTGGCTGACGTTTTTCCCACGATACTTTTTCTTCTTGCGGCCAAACTTGGAAATAGAGAAGAACAATATTAGCGAAATATTTCTATGGCTACATACTTTGTTAGCTTAACTAGTATTTATAAACTCAAATATAAACATATACAAATATAAACTCAAAAAACCCAACAACCAATATTTGAAAATATTGGTGTAATTGATATTCTGACCAATTAAAATGAATTGGAATAAATACTCTTTGCCCCTTTTACTGTAAACTAGTGAATATATTCACCTCATCATATTCCCCATCGGATTCTTCACGTTCAATGTACTCCACATTCTCCCTTTCATTGAAACCGCCACCATAGCCTGTTAAAATTACAAGATGTGATCTGTTAACAACAAACTGACTGAACAGTGAGTCACAGATGTATACATTTCACAATGTGTAAAACTTGCATACCTGTCCTTTCCTCTAGCTTTGCGTACTTAGGGGTGTTGCACATATTACACTCTGACCTCCGGGCCCAGTTCACATTTCCACAACTGAAAAAAAATGGAAAGGAAACAATGCTGCTGAAACCAGACGTACAAAGGAAGCTTAACTGAATGTGACAGATACAGCCCTGGCTGAACTTCTTGCTTCTGCATAAACATACAGTGTAACAAAACTGCCACATACTTTAGAACTCCCTTATGCAAGCAGATAACATAGGTGAGCAATGTGAATAAACAATTTCTTAGAAATAATAGGTTTATTTGCTCTAAAGGCCACCTCAAATCCACTGGTGCCCTACAATCCTGCCCGTTTCACCTTTAGGCTCTCAGACTGTACACAGCCTACTGCATGCACATGGAGCCAGGTCCCCTTCACAGCCTCCCAAAACATGTAAAAATGCTTCCAAATCTTATTTCCTTTTGCCAACCTCTGCTGCATCATGCAAAGGTTTTCACCAGGTGAACTCAGCAAAACTCTAGTAATTAGGGAACTATTGGCACTGGAGTGTTATTTTGTATTCATCTGTATGAGAGTGAACCATACCATTCGGATAAGGACAACAGCCAATAAAACTACTTTGCCTCCTACCAAACACAGCTACTTGTATGTATATTTACTCATCAACACTAGACGTCATAACTAACAACCTGTCTGGCTGAGAAACTTCCTTCCATTCTAATCTGGGTATGATACATTCTACTTATACTATTTTTTGTAACTTATGTTTGACATTGTGAATGTATATACCAATACCGGCAGAACAAATTCCTAGTACATGCAGTTGTACCTGGCTAATAAAGTGAATTCTGAATCTGATAACAGACTGGTTAACTATATCATAATACCAGAAAACAAAAATTCATGAAAGGATTCTGACATGAACACTTTCCCTGCCACGTTCCGAAACTAACAAATACATAAATGTGCAAGCTGTTACACGTATATCAAACACTGTGCACTTATGATTAATAGATTTACCCAATAAGCCTTAGGGGAACGACTCACGTTTTACACTGCCAGTCATTGGCACTGAAAAGGCCCCGGCTTTTCTCCGCCAGGGTCTTCCCTATCTCAGTTCCTCCTGCTTTCATCATCTTTGCTTCCGTTGTTTTTTCTGCAGAAGGCGTAACGCACAAAGAACGAATCAGGGATGTTCAATACTAACATTCACACATGTATTATGCTGCTGAGGGGGATTGAGGCCTCACCTCTGCCACATCTGTTGCAGTTTGTTCTCCTAGCAAAGTTCACATTCCCACACCTAAAACAGGTTTAAATGTACATATTTAACAAACATACATTTATATTTTGTAATTATATTTTGCAGAGATAAGATGTGCGTTATAACATGTGCGTGAAACAATCTGAAACAGAAACACATAGGCAGCCATAAAATCTACTTGGGTATGGTAGCTAAGGAATATTTCAGTTAATATACGTGTGTCATTATTAGCATATACCTTTATATTCAGACAAGTCGTCTGAAAAACAACCACGATCTAGACCTTATGGGTGACAAACTGCAACCTATATTTCTTTTTACGTTCAACGACACGACTCATACAGAAGACAGAGCATGCCAGTGTAACAATCATATAAAACTTAACTTGCACTTGAGTATGCAAACTGACATATTATAATGCTGGATCATTAATACCAAGCTATACAGGAGGATATACTTCTACTTGTATTTAATACACGCACATAGATAGTTAAGTTCATGGTTAGGACAACGGGTCCATGTGAAGTCTCGAGTACAGCATACAGCTAGTAGTCCACCTATATAAATTATGAAAGCGAACTTACTGTCCAGCTAGGTAGCTAACTGCAACGTGAAAGGCCTCGTTAAAGTCACGTAGCCTGTCAGCTAGAGGGCTGTGCGAACCAGCCGTTCATATTTCCCCTCTGCTTTACATAACGCCATTTCTTTTTAAACGACATCAGTACCATATGTTTTCAATAACCCATTTTCATAATTCGTTTACAGAGAAAACAGCGCTTTCCTTACTTTTTATCTGGGCAAATCCAGTCGCCGTCGCTCACGCGAAAACTCTTCCCCGACATCTTCCCCTCCATTTGGCTGCCCGCTGACGTCCGGATAAAGGAGCTGGTATAAGACGCGTGTGTACTGAATCTTACAGAATCATTATCCAAATAATCCCATATTCTGTATCTGAAAATTGTATTTTTGTATTGTATTTTTAAAAACAAGACACCATGTGCTTTTTAGTCAAAACGCAGTAATGTTACTAAATTGCTAGTCCAGGTCTATTTAAATCAGGCACATTTAAAGATAGCCATAAAGGGTCCTTTAGTCTGCCTTTTGGCGGCTGTCGCTGAATAAATGGGTCCCACCTTGCCCATCCCTCTGTATTTCATTTGAAATGACGTTAGGTGGAAGTTTACCCTATTCACGTATATAGAAATGAAGAAAATGCGCATATCAGCTGTCATTAACACATGCCCTTATATGTATTGACCAAATCTGAATTTCTACATAAATGGCAAACTGAAAATTTATACTTATCTAGCAAATACAACAGTTTCCATGTATGGTCTACTTGAACACTTGGCTGTATAATGGGTGATTATCTACAGACATCCCCATGATTTATACATATCTTGAAATACTCTTTTAAATAATATGCCATAAGAGGAGCCTGGTGAGATGTGATATTTAAATAGTCTTTTTATTCAATTCATCTCTAATATGTCTTTACATGAATTTTATCTAAGTAACTTAATTATTGAGGTAAATGATTGCTGGAATGTCAGTACGTTTACATGCACAGCTACGGTTATAGCTCGGCTATGCCATTTAATCAGACTTCTGTCCTTGTCTCAGTACGTATACACAGAAGAGGAATCGATTTATTGATCGAAGTATGTCCAACTCCGCTACAATAAGTGCCGATATGGCTTCTTTCAGCTCATTAGCATTGGTTTTCCGGTTGACCCATCATGTCACAGATGTAAAAAAATAAAATTAATAATAATGGGTGCTTGGACAAATTAAGTGATGCAAGCTTTAATTGCAATCTGGTCGGAAGAACAGATACAACAAAATCAGCATAGCATAACAAGAAATTAAATATTTTGTATAATATACTAAGACAGCACGATATTGGAAATTTTTCAACTATTCTGATGTGATTTTGTTGTAATGAATACTGGGGCATTTATGAAACAAAAAGGAGTTCAACATAAATTTCTCACGAACCCGTCTAGGAGTTATTGTCTCGGAGAACGCATGCAGCGTATATGCAAAAGCAGCGGAGGTAAACTTTAAATGAATTTTTAAACATACACTATGTTGCCAAAAGTATTGGGACACCTGCCTTTAAACACACATGAACTTTTTATGACATCCAATTCTTAATACATAGGCCCCTTCAACTCTTCTGGGAAGGCTGTCCACAAGGTTTAGGAGTGTGTTTATGGGAATTTCTGACCATTCTTCCAGGAGAGCATTTGTGAGGTCAGGCACTGATGTTGGGCAAGAAGGCCTGGCTTGCAGTCTCCACTCTAATTCATCCCACAGATGTTCTGTCGGTTTGAGGTCAGGGCTCTGTGCAGGCCAGTCAAATTCCTCCACACCAGACTCGCTCATCCATGTCCTTATGGACCTTGCTTTGTACCATGGTGTGCAGTCAAGTTTGGACCAGGAAGGGGCCATCCCCAAGCTGTTCCCACAATGTTGGGAGCATGAAATAGTCCAAAATGGCTTTGAATGCTACAGCATTAAGAGTTCCTTTCACTGGAACTAAGGGGCCAAGCCCAACCCCTGAAAAAAACCCACTCCATAATCCTCCCTCTACCAAACTTTACACTTGGCACAATGCAGTCAGGTAAGTACCGTTCTCCTGGCATCCAGCAAAGCCAGACTCGTCCATCGGATTGCCAGACAGAGAAGCGTGATTCGTCACTCCAGAGAATACGTCTCCACTGCTCTAGAGTCCAGTGGCGGCGTGCTTTACACCACTGCATCCGACGCTTTGCATTGCACTTGGTGATGTAAAGCTTGGATGCAGCTGCTCGGCCATGGAAATCCATTCCATGAAGATCTCCACGCACTGTTCTTGAGCTAATTTGAAGGCAACACAAAGTTTGGATGTCTGTAGCTATTGACTCTGCAGACAATTGCTGTTGTTCCCAATTGCTTCCACTTTGTAATAATACCACTAACAGTTGACCGTGGAATATTTAGTAGCAATGAAACGTCACGAATGGACCTATTGCACAGGTGGCATCCCGTCACGGTACCATGCTTGAATCCACTGAGCTCCTGAGAGCAACCCATTCTTTCGCAAATGTTTGTAGAAGCAGTCTGCATGCCTAGGTGCTTGATTTATACAGCTGTGGTTATGGAAGTGATTGGAACACCTGAATTCAATGATTTGGAGGGGTGTCCCAATACTTTTGGCAATATAGTGTATACGATATAATCTCGAAAAGGAATAATAATTAAAAATGCAAAGCTACCTAAGTGTTTTCCCTGTGTAAAAATGTGTTAGTGAGATTTAAACTCCCTGCACTATAATGTCTGTCCAGAATGAAGATGAGAAAAAGCCTGATCGTAATCTAGCTGACTAGCGATGTAAGAATTGGATGTGCATAACATGCACTGCTGGTATTAATAGCGCACATCATTCAGCCCTATGATATGCTACAGCCATCTTTTGAATTCAGTACAAAATACCCACCTTGATGTGATGTCATTCGGCGCCAGTACCAGTTTTCACACCAGTGGAAAACCAACACCTTGAAGTACCTTAATTTTCCCAAAAGTATGGTACCTGGTGCAGTGCAAAAACGCCCTTTAGTTGGACAGCTTCACAGCACTGTATATTTCATACGCGTTGTACATCTTCTGCTATGCTCCGAGCTTCTTCTGCATACCCATGGGGAGGGGGGGGGGAAGACTGCGGAGCATGTGCAGAGCACCTAGGCTAGTTTGAGTCCGATTGAACATATACATGCAGGAGTAAATTGACTCCCAATAACATTATCTCGGTGTCTTAGTCCGACTTTGAGAAATTCGATTTTGTACGATTTCAGTCGGACTAACATGTTTGCATGTACTTTAAAAGTCCGGTTTGAGTCAGACTAACACAATAATGACTGTAGTGTGTGTGTAAATGCACTGTGTGTTTCATGCTTTGTGCTCCCTGTGATCTATAACAAGGAAACAGTCTGACTATATCAGTAGAGGGCGTGAGAAACATCTAGTCAGCAATGCAGATTTTTTGTTTAGTGTAGGAGCACCATCAGATACATCAAGTTAATTACAGCCATGCAGCTGACAGCTTTATCAAAATGCTTTGAAAGTGACAGTCACTCTCAAAGTATTAATTGGTGGATGTTATTATTAATGGTATATGTTAGTCCTTTTTTACTGGTGACGTTCTATCAGTTTACATGAGTGCTGTTTGGACTTTGAATCACTCCCACTGTATTCTGCTAGTTTTTGTAATCTGTTGAAATAGTTACTTAAAATAAATGCAGTGTAACATAATGTCACTGTGCACTCTGTGTACAGTTTATGGTTCATTTGCCTCTTCCTGAGTGTTTAAAAGCCAGTGGATTAATGTCATTAATTTAAAACACAATTACAAAAGTTCTGGTGTAGCACTTGGCCCATGTGAAAGGCGGTAGTTGTTAATTTAACACAATGTGGTGTGGGTCTAGTCAGTGATAACTACAGTGCTTTCTGTTGTTACATCCTTCTCTAGGGTCTTCTACATGCATATTGTCCAAGCCTGCTTCTGATGTGTGTGAGTGGCACTGGAACATTGGCTCTACATCTCAGCAACCCGATCTTGTTGCAGCTTAGAATGATAAGGGGATGATGCTCACATGTAGGCAAGAATTTGCATCTCACAAAATGTCATAATTGAAACACTTTTCTTTAAGGATGGAGTTCTAGACTTCAAAGACTACGTTCGCCTTTGGAGACCATGAGATAGAGAACAGTATTAAGTCTAGTTAGCCTGCTATGAAAACACTGATATTTTTGTAAATTCTAACAGCAATATTTAAAAATAATTAGACAGCAGTAACTTTAGAAACACAAATTCTGAGTAGCTTGTTACCTATATTTTTGCTTGTGCATACTGTATATTTCAGTTTGGTAGCACACTGCTTTTGACGAGGGACACTTTGATATCTGTCATAAGAAGGCCAATATAATGGAACTGACAACGACTGAAAAGTTTTTGCCAAGGCATTATTTGAGTCCAGGGTGATGTGAAATTACAGTTGCTCTGTCTGAGATAGTGATGCTTTTGCTGAAATGTCTGACATATACAATGTTCTATGAATCCTGGCAGCCACATGTACTGTAGCTACAAAGTACTTGGAGGTGATCAGGCTGAGGGACATCCACCAATAGGGGTTGCCATCCTGGTCAGGGTTATCTCATCTGGCGGTGAAATTTGCCATCATTTTTTTTTAAATCACTGCTTATTGTAAGTATATTTTCGTAGCATTCATCTTAGAAGATAAATTTTAAAATTATCACACAGAATTATGAATTGGTATCTGTTAATCTCTGTTTCTGAATGCTTAAACACTAACAGTGATTCTTGAAGCACTCTCCCTGAAACCATTAAGCTGTGTAGCCAATGCACTTACCAAGTGTGGCAAACTGAATGCACATTCGCTGCTTTACACTGAATTTGTAATTTTATAACAAACTGCTAGCAAAACTGTAAAAATTGGTCTCTGCATTCCAACAGAATTTTGCCAATTGCTCTTCCACATTGACAACAAAGGTGAGATTTAGCCTTTTTGTTCTTTATCTTCCTAACACAAACATTTTTGTTTTCTTCTACTGTACTTTTGCAGTTGGAACAGTACTGGAACATTTTGAAAAAAGAAAACTTTTGTCCTCTCGTTTGTGTTGATAATGTGTTATGTTGAGAATAAACATCCCTACTTCACACATTTGGACACCTGTGTGTGTGTGTTTGCTGCATGTATGACTCTTCGCAAACTGCCGTGCAGTGCTCACGGGATTTGTGTGTACTGTATTGACGCAGAAACACATTTTTAAAAAGAGTTTGAAGAGTTTTGCAAGAACCGTTTGCTGCTCCGAGAGATGTATAATGTTTTGCTGGCTTGGTGTAAGGCTTTGTGGTTAGTGTGTGTGTGGTGTTTTGCATAAATAGCCTATGGTTTCACAGGTAGTGCCTCAGCAATCTGAAAACGCTGTAATATGATATGTGCGCAGTTGCAGCATTTCACACTGCCTGTCATACACAGCCCTTCAAGGTTTCCTGGCCATTATAATAACCGTTTTATGTGTAATTGGCTGCCTACAGCAAAACTCAGCTGAAACTCATTTTTCTTTTTTTTTAACCTTACCATTCAATTTCTTTATCACCTCGTAGTCATGTGGAAAGTATTGAGTGCTTTATGTGCACCTATTACATTCATGCTCTGCTTTGTTTATTGCCGAGATGATGGGGTGCGTCCCTCCATCATTTTTAACAGCTACCTAGCTGGGTGTTCCCAGTTGATAGGTACTGAGCTTGGGGCTCGACGCTTCTGCTCTAGGTATGATGGCCTTTATACTGCTGAAGAGGTCTTGGTGTGGCCAACAGGGGGAGGCCATTCTGTAGCCTGTGTGGATCCTAATGCAGTGATGGGGACACTGTACAGAAAAAATGGTGCTGTCCTTCGGATGAGATGCAAAACCAAGGTTCTGACTCTCTGAGGTCATGAAAGATCCCTGGGCATCTTTCGAAAGGGTAGGGGGTGGCACTCCAATGTCCTGACTAAAATTGCTCATTGTGGTCCTTCCAAATCTGGCCTCCTAATCATCCTGTATATCTAATTGGTGAATTCTCTCCTGCCCCTTCACAGCCTTAGCTACTCTGTGGTGAGCGTACGGCTGCAGAATGGCTGCCATTGCATCATCCAGGTGGGGGGCTCCCTAATGGTTCTGTAAAGCGCTTTTCGTGTTGTGTAAAGCACTGTATAAATGTAACATTTATTCACTGAATGTTGCACAATTTCTTAAATAGAAAATGTTGTGTCATGGGTGCTGTTCATACTCCAGTTTCTCAGAGAATGGTTGGATGGATGGATGGGTTCACTGGAGATTATGTTGGAATATTTTAAATTGAATTCCAGCCACAATAAAAATGGTTCAGTAGGTGGAATGCAGTAGCCAAACCACTGTAAGGTTGCCTTCACACAGCAGGCATCCTGTCCAGAGTATACCCCAACCATGCCTTACTGGGGATAGGCTCTAGGCCGCCCAGAAACCCTGGCCAAGAAAAGTCAGTTGTAGATGGATTTCCACTGTATGTTATTTAACATTTAAGTTCATGATTAAAACATGATTGCTTAATTAAACAATACCTGAATTCTCATGCTAACTGACATGCTAAACCTAAACTTGATAGCCAAAGAAGATCTGAATTATGCAGTTGTTTGCTGTACAAGCAGCCTGTCAAAAACACAACAGCAGCGTTTAGTACTAATAGCTTTAACAATTAACTGAATTGTGCTGTTTTATACATATATGTAGAATGGAAGGGTGGTGTGGTTGCACAGCTGAGACACTTGGGTATTTGATGAGCATCTAGGGTTTCTCAATTCAGTCCTCAGGGACTCCCAGCCAGTCCATGTTTCTGCTCCCTCCCGGAGCTGGGAAGGAGAAAAAACATCAATTGTCTGGCGATGCTCCCAGGAGCTCAGAGGGAATAAAAATGTGGACCGTCTCAGGGTCCTACTAGAAGCTAGAAGGGAGCAAAATATGGACTGTCTGGGCATCCTACTGGGAACTGAGAGGGAGCAAAAACATGGACCGTCTGGGGGTCCCGGAGGACCAGGTTGAGAGACACTGCAATTTCACCCAAAAAAGTATCCTCAGTGAAATACACATTCCAGAGGCTCCCCAGTTATGTATGAGTATAAATAAGACTGAGCAAAGTAGAACAACACAAGGAAAAAAAAACACAAATTCAATTTAACATGCAAATGCCAATTAAATCTTTGAGATAATTACTCAGCAGGAGAGTGCAATACTGTGGCTGGGCGGGGGGGTTACCCCCGTGGGAGGGGGGTACTGTGGACGTCACTACCTTCTATAATTAGAGCATTTATGTCCGTGTCTCACCATTACTCCTACTCCTGCTCCAATGTGCCAAAAGGCTAGCTCTGATTGCACCAGGAAGCAGTATCTCACCCCCCAGTGATACCTAAAGCTCGTCAAAACACCAAGCATTCAAAACATGTAATTTCTGAAGTGTACAACTCTCTGTACCTGTGCTTCAAATCGTGGATGCATCCAACCGGAAACATTATCGATCCATACAATTACCGTGTGGAAGTGAGAAGAAGCAATGAATGATAAGTTGTCAGCAGAGGGGAACAGCAGGAGCAGTAACTTGAATGATAAGGCACTAAATAAAGCGAAACAAAGCAAATGGCAATTTAAAAAAGAGATCATTACAAAAATACAGAGCCCATCGCAAAAGTCCATTTATTTTTTTCAACCACGTCCCTTCCGGGGCTCCATACAAAAAAGACGAAAAAAGAAAACAAAATAATAGGAATGAACAATATCCAAGCCTCAAAGACAATTAATTAAATCTCATTAACATTCTCTTCATAGTCAACAACTCACTTCAGGGCTGAAGCTCCCATGCATTAACAGGCACATATTAATTACAGTTGTCCCAGAGGGTGCATAGCCTCCAACAAATACCCACAGTATTGCTCTGCACAAAACACCAAAGTGGTCTCGTCATGTGGCACTTCACAATGAGATGTCGAACATTTTACTCCCAACATCTAACACAAGGCACTATGCCCAGCATGCATAATATAAAAAAATGAAAAGATCTCAGTAGCTGGTTAACTCTCTTACGAATACTGAAATATGAGTTACCTTTTCAGTCCTGCTCAGTGTGAGAGGAGTTCAATGGGACCTTCAGAACATATTGTATTTGTGTTCTTCAGAATGAAAAATCTAAAAGATGTACAAGATTTAATACACGGAAAATGCCTCCTTTGGCACAAGAGGAAAGCCTAACAGCGTATTTTAAGTAGCAAATATATCCGGCAGCAGTCAGTACAATGGCTATATGTTTCATACTCTTTGTAAGTACAGTGTAGTTCACAGCATGGCCAGGAACTGGAAGCCTAATACAGTCTATCAGAAGGCGATCAGATAAAGAACGTTTTATATCTGTGATAAAGGTGTCTCACAGAGATACAGGGCTAAACCTGAAGCAAAACGAAAGGATACTTCTCATGGTTCGGAAATATCTCTATCTCCCAATTTCATTCGTCTCAAGGTCACTTCGCTAATCACTTGTCCACATGTCAGTGTGAGCATCTGACATTCAGCTGACAGTGTCAAAGTCGCAGCAGTATGGAAAAGTCTGAGACAAACAACATAGTTTGTTTCTTCTGGTTTACCTTGTGAGATATGCTGGAAAATTCCATTACTTGGGCCTTCATAGAACAGATTCAAGGCAGAGCTTGTTTTTCATATTTGAAGCATATTTTTGATGTTTGGGACACCTCCTGTTCTAACCTCCTGTTCCCAAGCTAGAGGCCCATGCACCTATTTTTATTCTGAAAGCATTCACATCCCAGAATACAGCATGAATGCATCACCAGAAACTTCCTGCTGTTCCTCCGTCAGTTTACAAAAGCCAAATTTTGGCGCAGCTAGTCACAAGATTGCCACTATCGCTCTGCCATCACGTGTCCAGGTGGAGAATCTCTTCACTTAAAGTTGCATTAAACTGATCCGATAATGATTGGCCCAGGTGGTCCTGAAGAGCTCTTGGCGCAAACCGAGTTAACAGTTTTAACAACAACAGGCATTATATGTAGAAAAGTCAACTGCTGCACTCTCTAATGCTTTCTGGTGAATAAAACATTGGTAATTCACAACAAGGGAAATCTGGGTCATATCTACAAAGTGCCATGATGCCCATATTAAACTCCATTTATTGCTATCGCACCATCAGTTGTCATAGACACCATTTATTTTAGTTTTTCTGTCTTCATCTCTCGTCCTCTTTTTTATGAGAACATCATTGATATCTATGAAAGCCGTATGATCTGACACAGGGAGCTGAGCTGCCATGTCCACAAATGAAACTGAATAAAGAAAAATGTCAGTGACAAATCTAAAAAGCAATTTAAAGTGCATTTTCCCAGAGAACAACTTCGTTCTACTTGCTACCGGGACAAAGGAACATTTTTTTATCGCGGTTTTCCTTTGTGGCTTCACAACGCTACGAACGATGTACAGTATACAGCAGTGACTGTCATGAGTTCTTTAAGTAACTTGGTAGTTTGTTGTTGTGATTCGGAGGACATCTAATGCAGTGTGGAGCTCCTATGCAAGCCTTTCCATTACTCTGCAGTGTCTCCTGGGCTTTCAGTGTTTTCAACTCCTCAAACATCCTTTGCCTGAATGTGCAGCTGGGCACCTACCATTACAATCTGAAAGCATCAGACGCTGCTCCAAATAGCCCTTTGCTTAAGGCTGCTCGCAGGTCACATGTCAGCTGAACCGCATAACCTCAGATGGTAATAAAGAGTTTCTTCTATTCTTTCTTAATGGTTCCTCTCCATCTCATAATGATGGCTAGTTAACAAAATGTAGGTAGAACTTTAGAGTAAGCATAATGGTAACTAATCTTCCTTTGAGACGGGACAAAACAAACAACAATTATTTTAAATCTAAATTGTATTTTTTGTCCTGCCATTCAGAGTGGATGCATAGGGTACAAACACACACACACACAGACACACACATATATATATATACACACATATATATATAAAATACACCGAGCTAAAACATTATGACCCCCCTGTTTGTGAAGCACATAATGTTGACTATATCGTAAAAAAGGTTTGTGTGAAACTCTGGGATATATTAAATGGTAAGCTAACATTCTGTAATCGTAGCTGACATGTTGAATGCAGAAGAAATGGCCATAGATTAAGATTCGAGGGACTTTATCAACAGCCAAATCATTATGGCCAGATGACTGGGCATCTATCTATGTGTGTGTCGGTGTGTGTGTGGTTCTTTGGTTGGATGGGGTTTGGAGCTAATTCCCTGTAATGTAGATTGAGACATGTCCTGAGTTATAACAGCATGTCAGTCATTCATCTCGTTGATCACTTACATTTCTGACATGACTGAAGTTTTAGATTTTCCAGGAAAGGGATCCCTCTTATCTGTTGTCACTGACCCTGACAGCTTTGAGATAAAAGAAAAGTATGATAAAAGAGAAGTGGTTGAAATATCATCTCATTATATTTTTAAAAATATCAACAAAGATATCAAAATCTTTTTTTGAAAATTATAACAATAACATGCATGAAAATAATATTTGTAATCTACATCATAACATTGTTATTATGAAGAAACTGGTGTGCAATGTTATGGTACCACCACTAGATGGCAGGTCCGTTACAATAGGAGAGGACTTCAAAAACGGCAGATGCCACAGAAGACTAGAAAATTGGCTTTCTGTAGAATAATGATATATGTGGTATCAGTTTTATGTACTCAGATTTAAGGCATTGTTAAAATGGAAGAGCTCAGATATAATTTAAGTGATTTTTAAATTTTTTTTTGTCACATACGCAATCTTATTCAGTATAACATGCGGTGAGATGTTATTGCCTAGCTGCAGACTGTGAACAGGGGACATATGTAAGGGACATAAGAATAAAGAGACATAATATTAGTCATTAAATAATAAACACATCAATCATAAATATCCATAGTGTGCAGTTTGCTGGTATTTATAGCTATGTGTCTCGTTACAGAATTGATCATTTCAGCTGGGAGAGCCATAATGTTGTATTATAATGTAGCATTATAATGTAGTATTATAATGTAGCATTATAAAGTAGCATTATAATGTAGTATTATAATGTAGCATTAGTATTCCCAAAAAGCTGAGCTGATGCGGGAGAACTGGAGCTAAACAGGCCACCAACTGAAGATTTGCCAAAAGTGAGAGTGACAGATACGCAATTTCAATAAACAATGGACAAGCATGCTGAATGCACTCAGGATTGTCTTTGAAAAGGACCAGTACTAATTATCTCAGTAGTGAGATGGGCTCTTTGAGAAGACAAATACACCTGCTTTTCCATTAAACCCACAAAGAGCTGATTCAAGCAACTGGCAAAGCCACTCTGAAAAATAGCCTGTTGGTTATTTTCTTTTTTACTATTTTTATGTTAGTTTTTTATTATTGTATTTCAAATTGTACAAACAGTTATGAGATCAAAGACACAAAATTAGTGAGATCAAAATGGCTTGTAAAAACAGCACAGAAAAAGAGCAAAATCAAGGGAACAAAATAAACTACCCGACTGTGTACAACCATGTATAGCATAGGGAATCACAGGCTAGGTATTTAGTGAATTGTTCTGGAAAATTAACAACCAATTGGTATAGACAAATATTTTAAAAGATTAAAACATGCATGTCCTTCATTTAAAGTTGTTTGATGAAGAGAAATTTAATAGGTTGTTAAAAAAAAGCTTTTGGCTCATATAACACATAATCATTTTGCAAAAAATTATTTTTATTTGACAGTGAGCATTTTCCAGGGTGAATCAACTGGGGAAAACTGGCAGATAATTAGGAATAATTCCCTGTATATCCCAGAGAAAAAACATCCCACATAAAACTGTAGATTACAATTTCCTAAAATTCAAAGATTCAAAGAGATTTTTGAGTGACATTTCTTAGAAATTTCTGAAAGTAAAGACATTATTGGATATAAGAAATATATCTCTTCAGGGTTTGAGAAGAGTGTCACTTTATTGCTACTTAGAGTGACATCTCTGAATGAGATTTTGCTATAACTGCATAAGATCTCAACTGCTTCCTCATATTATCTCAATGACCATGTATCTTGGTCTAAAATTACAGCTCGGAAGTAGAAACATCCACCAGTGAAAATATGACCTGGCCAGATGAGTTGAGAAATACAATAGATACCTAAATTGTCTGTCCTCCCAGTCAGTGTGGAATGCACACAGTTACCGCAATGTCACACTACATCAAACAATCATTGGATTGGATTGAGTAATGAAGAAGAGATGCCACTTGTGCAGAAACAATATTGGCAGTATTATTATACAACCAGAAGTGGATAGTTCAGATTCAGAAAGTTAAAATTTAGACCAAGATTTTGTTTCAACCAACCAGTTGAGTACTCTTTGACTGTACTCCTTATACTCAACTGGCTGGTTGAAACAAAATCTTGGTCTGCTGTATAAAGCCCTAGTCAAAAGTTTTGACACCCCTTTCTTCATTGGTTTTCAAAAGGACGATGACTCACAGCCCACCTCCAGGCTGTGCAAGAGCTATTTACAGTGAAGCGGAGTGATTGAGTGCGGCAGCGCATAACCTGGCCTCCACAATCACCTGACCTGAAACCAATAAGCAGGGAGTTTGGATTTGCTAGACCAGAGAGCGAAGGGAAAGCAGCCAATCAGTGCTCAGCATGTTTGGGAACTCCTTCAGGACTGGTGGAGAAACATCCCACCTCATGAAGCTAGCTGACAGAATGCAAGGATGTCATCAAGGTTGGCCGCTTTTAAGAATATCAAATATCACTACGTAATTCCATAAGCATTGTTTCGTAGTTTTGACATTTTCAGTATTTGGTGCTGTATATACGATCAGTTTTTGAAGTATTTTATACTGTCAGTCATTCCCAAGGCAGCAAACCAATGCACTGATAATGTATGCAGTGAATAAAATCACTGTATTGTGACTGTTTTCATTGTACGTGACTTGAAAAAGAATCGTGTGTGTGGAGTTTGCATGTCCTCACAATGGTTAGGTGAATCGGTGACACTAAATTTCCCATTGGATGTGGCCATGTGCCCTGTGATGGACTGGCATCCTATTCTGGGCCCCCTGCCTTGTGCACTTTGCCTCCTAGGACAGACTCTGTTAAGCTGAAAAAAGCATACGTGACATTTATGAGGTATATTTCTATATCACTAAAAACTTTACATTACCATCTAGCTACAAGAACTTTTGTGACCTTGGATCTGATCATAAAAGTTTATTGTACCTACTCATTTTTATATAAAAAGATTGATCCATGTAACTGCTGTAAACCCACACACAAATACACATAAACAGCTTATATAAGGTCTGGTGTTCATTACACAATTTCTGTCCTCCTCCAGATGTATTGAGGTCTGGGGCTTTGGTCAGTTGTGTTTTCTTTGGGTCTTGGGCATTGTTAGTGCAGCACTTTTTTGGTGCTTGGTGTTTGTTATTTCGAAATATTTTGCTGATATATAAAGCAGGTGCTAAAATAATCAAACCATTAAATGAATAGTGCCTTGCCTATAATTTGGGTATGTTATTAAGCTTACCATGGGGACCTGGATCAGGGTGTCCTTTTGGACCCTTCTGTCCTTCTGTTTGTTTATCCTGGTTGGGGTCATGTGATTTCTGTGCTATATTATTCATACAGTTGTTGAACATGGATGAAATATGAAATAACATGTCAAAGATCTCATGGGATGAAAGTGTCTCCATATGTGTTAGCCTTTTTCATTGCCCTTGACCCTAGAGGGTAGCTAGTTTTGGAGGAACAGCAGCAGCAAAGGGTCGGGATACAGTAGGAGTCTGCCAAAGCTTGCTTTCCTCTCTGAGTTGAGCGCACATGCCCTGCATGCTAGCCTGTCCCTGTCAGTGTCAGCTGCTGGTCACCCAGAGAAACTACTTACTTTTCAGCGGCAAATCCAGAGGGTGATGTTTCAGTCCGTCTGCATGAAGCAGAGACAGAGCAGCAGTGAGGAAGGAGCCAGGGCTCTGTGGTCGGGGTGGCCGTGGGTCCTGGAGCCCGACAGCCTTCCACTCTTATGTGTGAGAAACTGGGGGATGAATAATGAGAGGAGAGTGGCTGTGTGGGTCAGGACTGGGGGTTTTTTCATGGCAATGGACGTTCAGGCATCACCAGCCCACCGGCGTGTGTCGGACTCTCAGTGGGGAAACTCATGTGCCTGATTGAAAGGGAGTCGGTGCTGTTTTACTCTGTTTTACTTTAAATTAAAATGTCTGTTTCAATGCTGATTCTTTTATGGGAAATAAGCTTAATTTAAACTAAGTCAATATTCAGTGATTCTTCGAGAACCTTGAGAAATTTTTTTTTCATTTGGATTATCTGGTCGTATAACCCCTGAAAATAATCAACAACTTAGGTTTTTAACAGAAAAGAATTCTGTGTTAATGCAAAAATGTGAGAATCTGTTTCAGTGCCGTCACATTGATTTGTCTGTTTATTTATGTATGTCCCCCCCAGCTCCACCCACCCCGTGACCCTGACCGGGATAAGTGGTATGAAGATAGATGACGGATGGATGGATTTATTGGTAGCTTCATGAAAGTGTATAATTAGTTCATTACATAACTTATAGTCTTCAATTTCTGCCCACATTAGAATATTAAATATAGAACTTGGTGGAAATCTATGGAGTCCCAAAACTATGTGTTTTTTTTCTTTCATTTTTTCCAATGTTCTTTGATAGTGTCAATAAACAGGACTGGCTGTAGTGGACTGTCCTAGTCATAAAGAACAAAGTGAATTCCCATCTGGCAAATGGAAGTCTTCTCCGCGCCCCGTTTCTACTACTGTAGCTGTCCCAGCGCAACACTGACTTTATCAGTCAGTGATTAATGTGTTAAGTGAAATTTCTCTCATCATGATGACAATGTTTGATAAATGCTTTGTAAACAGCAAATCACAGTTCCTAATGCATCATTGTAACTCTAGATTATGAGGTGTGAGCAAGATTATTAACTGCAATTAAGCATTGTCACAATTAATTCGCCATATTGCGTTTGCCTGGCTCATTCCCAAGGTGCTCTCATGTTCAGGGGCCCTCAGTGAAGCAACGCTTACAACATATATCCTTTCAACCATTACCAGTAATGGGACCTGTTTGCCACTTTTATGATGGGGAATTTACAGATGTCTTTTAATGGCTACCCATAGGGTCGCCTGAGCAACCATTAATGAACTGGCTGTCACTCCTCAAAGTCATGCCTCATTTGTGAGTGTCAAGTGTCTCTTTATGTTTGGGCCCAGATCTTTATTTTTAGCTCTGTTGAAATGTTGCTGATGTCTTCTTGGGTGATATAAAACTCCCTCTCTGTCTGCCTGTGCCATTATCAGACTGATGGTCAATTGAGATGATCAATTTGCATAATGGAGCATTAAATTGGGCCTATCACACCCACTTGGAGCAGACAGCCCCAGTGGAATACCCAGACTGACAATTTGCCTCCCAGTTGTGGCACCATAGAAGAGCAATATGCAAGCAGCCCCCGCCCACCATTTTCAATTCACTCCATTTGATGGTATTAAGCACAAAGATATAGGTTCAGGATTTAGAAGACATATTGCTACAAAGACGGTATGATGGTAATCTCACGGATCTCTGCCTTATGTTGTAGCCTAATTTAGAACATCTAGGGAACATTAGGATGTAACCGACGTCTGATCATAACCCTCATTATACATCACTCACACCTTGTTTTTTTTTCCCTCAGCCAGGCTCGAATTATATTCCATAACAACGGTGGAGCTTTCCATGCCCTGGGATTTCAGTGAAGATAAATGTTAATATTCTGCTTTGTTCTGTGTTATGCCTGTGCACTGCGATGCCCACCAATTATGTGAAATGGCTGTATTAGACCTGTTAGAGCCTCAAGTAGAAGAGATTTTTTATTATGTGATTTGCACAACCACAGTTCATTTATATAATCGCAAAATATAATATGGGATTTCCTAGCAATGCTGCTTTCAGATTTATTGTGACATTTAGGACACCCATTAGATAAACTGGCTTGTTACTGGTATAGATACAGGATAATTGCAGGCTTTCTTTAGTAATACTGTTAAGCAGGGCATGGATATGGGATCTGTGTGCGACTGTGATTGAAAAGTCGCCGGTTCAAGTCTGCAGAGTGATTTGGCTCTTGGGCCCTTGAGTGAGACCCTTAACCCCCAACTACTCCTGGGACTACTCTGGCCCCGCTTTCTCAAAAATGTGTCACTTTGTGTAAGAGGCATCTGCTAAATGAATGAAATTAATGAAATGATACAGCTGATTGTCTTATGAGAGTTTGCTTGGATCTTATTTTTCTGAATTGTGTCATACACATTACTGTAGATGATAGCTTCTGGGTGGCAGATCAGGAATGATATGAGCAATATAACAGTGTATTTATATGTTAGTTGGTTTTTAATCTTATAGACATTCATATTCATGTAATGTGGATGGATAGCACATACAGTACATTAAAATTATTTTCTGTGCATCATTTTACCTGTCAATATGCATTTATATTAACTGCATTTACTAGTATAGCTGTGCTTGTAATATTAACGTATTCTGTACAGAAAATAATTAGGCACTACACTGCTTAATGGGAAAATGAGGAAATAAATTAATCAGCACGAAGCCTGACTTTCATCAGTTGAAATGTGACAAAAGTGCACTTTGTTATAATATATTATGTATTTAGTAATCTTAAATTAATTATATTCAGCATTCATTTTGATCATCATTGTTCGTGACTTAACGAGCATGCCCTTCCTAATGACCTGTGTAAAGACAGCTTTTAAGATCTCACAGAGAAAATGGTGTAACGAGCATCTGGGAGCCTGTGACTGACAGCCCTTAAATAAAACCATCACAGGCCTTTACCGATAACGTTGGGGGACCATGGTTTGCAAGGGAAACGTTTCTGCTGTCAGGTCAGGCGTGACCGGATGTTACCTCAGAGAAGACATACATCGCACTTGCTCAGTGATGCAGGCAAACGGAGGAATGATCCATTACACAGTGCATCATGGGACACGGGCTGGCTGTCTCCTCATTGTTTAACTAGCCTGGTGTATTATTTATGCGGTACACTGAGAATACGTGCATTTAATAGCACTTCCCATCCACGGAGGTATATCTATAGCTCTGAAAATGAATCGCAGTTTACAATATTACATAAAACAAACATCTCAGTTCGTATTATTTGGATTTTACGTACATGTGCTACAGGGTTTGCTTATATCCACAGGAGCCTCTTGGCATTTAGTGTAAGACAGGAAACGAGAAAAAAAATGTAATGTTCTATATTTATCGCAAGAAATGCAGTCATTGGAAGAGGTTCATAATATGAACGGTCATTGTACAGTGGAATATTAATGCGGATGGCATGTAATCTCCCGTCCTGATTTATGTTTAGTATAGTCAGTATGGGTTTAGGACAGTAGGGGGGGTCAGTAGTGTTAATGATGCCTCATACCTCCAGGGTTGGGGGTTTGACCCCATCTCCACTTGGCATGGCCAGCTTGCATGCTCACCCTGTGCTGTCTGACAATGTAGTAAAAACCTGTTTTTTGACGTTATGGGGACCATTTTTCAGGTCCCCAAAAAGATCTGCAAGTGCAATTAAAAAAGTAAGAATGCCAAAAGTCTCATATTTTCTTTGGTTACTTATGGCTAAGGTTAGGGCTGGGTAGGGGTTAAGGTTGTCATGTTGGAAGTAGTTTTCCCCATAGGAATGAATGGAGAGTCCCCACAAAGAAATAATTACAATCCTGTGTGTGTGTGTGTGCGTGTGCGTGCGTGTGTGTGTGTGTGTGTGTGTGTGTTTGCACAGATCACATTTGGGAACATTTTTCAGGTCCCCATTTGGATAATCTCAATTTTTCAAAAATCTATGAATGCAATAAAAAAGTGAAAATGCCAACAGTCTCATATTTTGTTTTGTTACTTATGGGTAAGGTTAGGGCTGGGTTAGGGTATCGTGATTGGGATTAGGGTTTTTCCCATAGAAATGAATGGAAGGTTCCCATTTAAACAGGTGTGCCAACGTGTTTGTGTGTGCATGTGCCCAGTGATGAACTGGCATCAGGGTGTAACCCAACCTCATGTCCTGTACTGCCTGGGATAGACGCTGTAAGCCTGACCAGGATAACCGGTTAGATAATGGATGAATGGAAAATTGCGGCTGTAAATGGCTGGACCTACCTGACAGAGGCAGCCCACCTAGTTGACTTAAGGCTGTAGCATGTAACCGAACAAACAGCATTTTGTCCAGCATTAAAAAGAAATGCATAAATAATAAATAAACATATTAATCATTATAAGCTGTAAGGAGTCTTTAATGGGGCCCAATCACTAGAGCACATAACATACGGCCTCATAAATATATCATTTGAAGCTTTCTGCCACATTGCAGCAAATGATTGCAGGAGCGGGCACTTAAGTTCATAGTGAAATAGTATTTTCCAGCTCTTCCCAAGTACGTTAACAAATCCAAATTAAACATAGCATGCATTTTTATTTTCAGGTGTGTTAGAGAAAGCTCGTGCTTGGATGATGTGTTCGGTAAAACTTGAAGAGCCAAGTAGAGGTATGGCACTCTTTGGTTTTGGTAACGTTTAATATGCTTCTAAGGCTACAGACGAGTCTGTTTGTAAAAAATTAATTGGGCAGGCTTTACATGGATGAGTAGGGCTTAATTTACCTGAATAAGAGACACAAATGTTAGGGGCTTAAAAACGGGTCTGATAAAAAACGTCTAAAGGTCATTTCCCAGCGGAGGTGCCGCCTGCTTAGGCAGAGATGTCTCGCCCTCCATCGCAGGGCGAGGCCACGCAGCGGCAGGGACGCTGCCGCATCCGTCCATCCATGTGCGACGCAGAGCCACCCTCTAAATGTCATGTGCATAAGAAAACATCCATGATTATTTGCTCCATGCTGCTTGGAATCCATATCATTAGCATAAAAGGGGAATAAGATTTTGTTTTTTAGTAATTCTAGATATAAAATGAAATCAGTCAGGGAGGCATTCATTATGAGATTTGTGTTTTTATTCATCAGCCTTCAGATGTTTAGGTAGGTCCGAACAGTAGTTTGCACCATATACGAGCTGAATTCTGCGTGTTTCAGGTGACGGGCCGCTTCTCCCATTTCGGGTTTGTCCTGCCTTACGGCCCTGGGCTCGGCTCTGGATATGTTAACCTTGTCCGGTTAAGTGATTATTGAAAATGGCAGAACGGATGGATATTTTACCAGAGTCCTTCAGGGTTAAGCTCTCGCCCAGGACCTGACTCAGTGTGTCTTTAACTGCCTTACAAAAACCATACTGTCGCAGACAAGTGCGGAGACTGACACAGAATCATTTCGATTTTGCTATAGTGGGAAATACAAAACCTGAATCATTATCAATTACATCATATTAGCTTTTTATTATTCATTCATATAATATAAATTGCAGTTGTGTGTGTAAGTAGTTTTATTATTGAAAAGATACAACAATAGATCACAGCAGAATAAATCTGAGTCAGTAGCCCTTAGGTTACCAGCATATAACCTAATAATGATAAATAATATTACAGCTCATAAATAGCCGTATAACTGGGATCCCAACCTAGGTGAGCCTCAGCCTTGTGTCCTATGCTACCTGGGACAGGCTCCAGCCCCCACCCCCCGCATGATCCGGACCAAGATAAGCCATTAGAAGATGGATGGATGGATGGATGGATGGAAATAGCTTTACAGAGCTACTAAAGGGATCACAGTAGTAAAGCACCACCATCAGGTCAATATATTAGATTAGCATATCAGTTATTGTCATAGAGCCCTACAATATCTAGCCAATATCAGCATGTGTACATTTCTGTTGCCTTCTGAATCCCACCAGTAAGCACTGTTTAAACTGAAAGGCAAATGCTGCTTCATCATACTGTCTTACAGATGTCAGCGTTTGAATGCTGCCTTCGCTGGCTAAAGCACCACCATCAGGGTGATCTCAGTAGCTGATACAGCCATGGGCTCATATACTGTCCATTAATCCATTTATCCATCTTCAATGAGCACTTCGCCCATAAGGGCTGCCGTGAACTGCAGTTTATCCCTGATAGAATAGGAGGCAGGGCCCCCTACACCCTGAGCTGAGTGCCTGTCTGCTGCAGGGAACTCGTACACAAACATACCCTTCCATGGACTCACATGAGCGTCAATAAGCATTCATTGGCCACTCGCTGAGTGACCACGCTGCCCGCTTCCCGGATTTAAGTACTTGAATTTATTGCTTGTTTCCCTAGAGTACTAATGGAGTACAATGAAATAGAAGGAGCTGTTATTCAAAAGGTACATTTTTAAGGAATTAATAGGTCCTTGAGAAAATGTTTTTTCTCACTTCATGACTTCATGGCTATATTTCAGTGAAAGCTGGGCATCATTTCCATTCCATACGCCCCCTGTGACCCTCTACACTTTTGCACTTCTGACCACTAGTGTCTAGGGTTGCACCACACAATTTTGCATTGCACTAAAAAGTGAACTGGCATCCTACCCGGGGGTAATCTCAGCCCCATACTTCCTGGGATAGGCCTTCTGTGACCGCGCCTGGAGTAAGCGATCAGAAAATGCATGTATGGATGGATGGATGGATGGATGGGTGGATGAACCACGCAGTACAATGCAATTACATTGTAGAGTTCAAAACATATTCAACATTCAAAACCTTTCCTACAAATGGTACACCAAATGGCATTCATTTTACCTAGCCAACCTATATAGGCATCATTTGTGTATCCACCTTCCACAACTGCTGATCCAGTACAGCCTGGAAGCCATGCCATTAAGCAGATGGTAGGGGGAAATCTTAAATGGGATATAAGTCACTCACAGACACATAGGCTATTTTCAAGGCACCTAACATCATGGAAAGGAAAGATCCGGAGAACCTGGAGATAACCTGCAAAATGGGCAGAACATGCAAAGTGCACAGACAGATAGGTGAGCAGGGCAGGATTCAACCGCCCAGCGCTGGAGGTGAGAAGCTGCACTGTTGCCTGCTGAGCTACAGTGCTGCCTTACAAGTGTTGTAAGTTAAATCCATCATCACTAATACTGTCCTTTTTAAAATTAAATAATGTACCAAAAAACTATGCATGCTGTGAAACCTTTGCAACTCAATCAATAGTCTAAAAAGATGCCATTAACCAGAACAGAAGAAATGCCTGACACAGAATTATGCTTATATATATATATATATATTTATGTCCACCAATGCTGACACGAGCTCTACTGGTTCAGCGTGTAAATGGAAATGCACCAGCAGGTGACACTGTTGTTCAATGTGAATGCATCCCTTCACCATATTTATTCACAGGTTTATCAGCTATATTTGATACTATCCTTATTTGATTCGTAATTGCAGATGCCATGCGGCTGTTTTTTTAGAGACTGAGCAGAGCCGAACATGCGTGACCGCTAAAAGGTCACAACGGCAAATATCGGATTTGTTCCTGGATTACTGCCCACCGCAGCAGCATGACTTTATGTGAAATCAGTTATTAGCACCCTGATCGTATTGTATTTAGAGGAAGGAAAAACAAACGAAGAAAAATTTAATTTATTAGTTAGCTTAACGCCACGAAGAGAGTGTGTGATGTTCCTCCAACGTGATGATAATTCATGCAGTCAACACCTAGTTGTGCAGTCTGCACATGCCGCCTGAACATTTACAGAAGAGAGGTCAGACATTCTGTCCATTTGGCTTATGCGCAGCTGTGCCGCCGATGACTGTCAACTGCTTCGCTGCAGAATTAATGCTGTGATCTACCACCATAGTGATCACGTCGATGGCTGATTTGTTGTCATCACGGCAAAGATTAAAAAATCTATGAAGAAATAATTACCGCTTGACATAATTTAAACATGGCGTCCAAGGTTTGGTAGCAGTGGACCAATGGGAGAAAGTAATCAGAGAACCTTGATTTATCACTCTTTCGACGAGTCCATCGCATTTTGCAGTGTCTGAGCACGATTTTGTAATATTGGTGTCAGTCTGTCCTGGTCTGATGACAGGCACTTTGTCGTTAACCATTCTCGTGGAGAGGACCTTCAAACAGGAGCGTTTTAAGCCAGGCAGTTTTCAATTTAACCATGTTTACTCCCTTATCAATCATGAAAATTAATAGCTGATGTCATATTATCCCTGAGTGTTTCCAACCTTGCAGAGTCTATATGAAATTAGGGAGCATCGTCACAGGCTTTTGTCAAATGATGTGCAAATATAAATATGAAAGCATAAAATCCCGACAGGCGACACAGAATTCCGCTGGGCAGCTGGGATTGCGGCACTCCCAGTAATGTGTGCGGATATAATCATGTATTATCCTCGTTTAGTCATCTTTTTATTTTTCTAAAGTGAACTTCTGGCAAAGACACACCTCGGTGAGTCCGTCAGCCCTATGCATCGTTTTTGTTTGTTTGTTTGTTTGTTTGTTTGTTTGTTTGTGTTTTTTCCCCGTTTTTGTTCTATTGCCGCTATCTCTCGCCACAGAATCTGCTCTGCCTCTCCATGGCAGGCCTCTCATCGCGTGTGTGATTTCAGGCAGGGCCGACCAGACGGCGCTTTGTAGTCGTCAGCAGGGAACGCTAATTACAAATTTAAAAATAGACAGCGTCCCGCACCTCCACGTTCGCGTATCGGACAGGACGACTCGAAGGCGCGCTTTTGCGTTCCTATGCCTGTGCGATTCCGCCAAACCCAGCTATGGACTATATGTAACAGCGACCTGGATGCGGAGTCTTTGGTGCTGCATAAAGGTCTGGGCCCCAGGCAGCGGGAAGCCGGTGTCACTGGGGAGCTACGGCAGCAGCCAAGTTTCAACCTCGTTGCTGGGCCAGGAGCTTATGGTGGGACGGCTCGAATCTGCATGCAGTTCAAGCGGGATGCCAGCGCTCAGTCCTGCAGGGTGCATCCAGGGGATTATGTGTGGCCGGTGACCTGTGAGGAGAGAAGTAATTAAAATCAAATTCTTAAAAAAACAAAACGCAGCCAAGGGGTGAGGCATCCCGTGGCGAAGGCCGTACGGAGCCCCTGCATGTGGGCCTCAGGCAAATCTCCGCTTCCAGCCGCACGCTTCAGTCGCAGTGAACGACACTGTTCCCAGCTGTGACCGCCATAATCGTCGCACAGCTGAGACTGTCTAATCTGTCCCTCCGCACACCCTCATGATAAAAATAGAGTGCAGCAGGACAATATTTTACTGATAAATTGGGTCACTAATCCTTGTCTTTGTTTCATTTAATGAAATATTGTCACTATTATCAGCAGGCACGAGCCGCGATAATATAGATTAATGCAAAAAATTGTACTGGATAAAAAAAAATAAAAACTTACATAAAAACAGCCTGAAAAACAAAATTTAATGTGTGAATTCCTTTATCTGCAACACCTTCCTTGACAGATGCATCCTCTGTTCTGACTGACAGCAGGTACATGATCTATGGGGTTATGTCACCCATGAGCTCAGGTCCTGGCACATGAAGGTGAAGGGACGCACCTTTCCAGGTGTAACAGCCCCTGCGAACAGGAAGTCGCTCTGTTTCTACATGTACTGATAATTCAGAGCAGGTCATAATGGCCTCAATAATGCTGCTATGAGATCAAGTGAAATGAAATATAGACCCCTTAGCTCTTCATGACCATAGAGCACGGTGGATTAAAGTACAATAAATTATGGGTCGAGAACTGAGCCAATTTCACATTGTGGCTCCAACCAAGGCAGCCTGGGAATCATTCAGAATGAAAATTACAGCGTGATGAAGAGAGGAAATGGTCCACGTAAGTGTATAGATGAACTTATGAGGATGAAGAGCCATCCTGTGCTGCCGACGGCCGTCTGTCCGTCCCCGTGATGCGGGGGGTTAATGCTGAGCCGCCCCCAATGCCTATCGGAGCCGTCAGAGTGATCTGTGGCTCACGCCTCTGTTCATTAGAGGTGCCTGGCAATCATGGGGTGCAAATCAGGCTCTTCCTTGACACAAATGACTGTTGGATTGAAGCCCAGGTGCTCACTGGGAAGAGCAGCCATGGGCAGCCGATGAGAAGAGTCTGTTCCCGGACCCCACTCCGGCGCTCGCGGGTTCCCAGGCACGCCGCACCTGTTTCTGCATCGCAAATATCCTCAATCTGTCCGCCACAGGCCAGCGCTGACGTTCTTAATAAGGATTACGGTGTGGCCGAATTCGGCCAATCGGAATGAGACGCAGGCAGGGGTTGTTTTTGAAAACTGGAGGTTCTCTGAGATTCTTGGGGGGGGGGGGTGGCTTGTGGTTTTGCTATATCAAAACAACAGGTTCATTATACACATTTGGCTAATTGGGTTTATGTGCTACCTACTGCCAAGCTTAGCAAATGCTGAAACAGAAACAGTCTATCGACTGCTCTTAAAAATCTTAAAAATTTGTGTAAAATGACTGGAAGAAGCATATTAATTATTATATGTGGGTCATATAAACGATTGTCAGCCATCTTTAAAGTTTTCCTGTTTTATTTTAAAGAACTCTTCTTTATAAAAAGGAATCGGCATCAGTATGTGGCTGTTCAAATGATGGTTAATACAAGAAAAACTTCTCAGAGACAGCATATCATTGTGCCAGTGTTACGCCAGGCAAGGAGTGTGGATTTGCAAGCTGTATGCTGCAAAGCCCACAAATTATGCTCTGGCGCCGTCTCAAACACACGGCGGAACTGGCAGCAGGAGATACGGAGAAAGAGGTAAATGGCATTAGCCACTTTATGTCTTTTATGGACAAACTTAACTCACTTCATAACGAGGCACGTAAAAAAAGGAAAAGTACAGGAATTAGCACTGAAAGCAGAACTTAACGTCCTTCTGCAAAAGGCTGGGAGGGTGCTTGATGTCTGACTCTGAGCCAGCCCCGGTGAAGCTGCATGGAGGTCACACAAAGCACTCTGCTTTCACTTCTGCGCTGCGGACGAGGAGGTGACAGAATGGGACAAAGAATAAAGTACGGGAGACTAATGTCAGAGGAGTTCCTCAGCATTAATGCACTGACATTTTACAGGTAATATCACAATTATCCCTGAAAATGCAAGTTCAAGAAATTGCTTTGGCAAAAAGCTGGCAGGCTGATGAAGGGAATCGTTTAACTGGGGACAAACTCCAGGGGGCGGTAGAAAGCTCTGAGCGGGTATCGGTTCAAAGTGGAAATTACAGGGAGACTGGCATTAAGCAGCTTGTTCAATGGTTTACACTCAAATCAAGGGAATGGCTTGAAGGGCCCGGGGATTAGGGGGAGAATAGCACAGCTATGGGAGATAGTTTGGTGCCTCTGGTCAATATTCAGAGCATTATGCTGGTGAGTGCAGCTGAATATGAAAGGGAATTCAGCCATGTGAATGGCGTCATCAACCCTCCATGGAGTGGTGGTTTGTTATAGAATGTATCATCATCATCATCATCATCATCAGCAGCAGCAGCAGCGTTTTGAATGTTAAAAAGCTTCCACTGCAAAGCCTGAACTAAACAAAACCTAGATTTTTTTTTTCATAGGAGGAGCCACATTACAGATTGCCAGACTCCCAAAAAGAGAGGTGATCTGGTCAATATACCGGCGGCAAAATCAACGTATCGTTAGATGCACTGTCATGAAACCCATGAAATACTTAGGAAAACATTGATGCAGCCCGCTGAATAGGAAGCTAACCTCACACGTGATGTTTTCAGACCACCTGTCGACAACATTACGCCAGCATTTTGAAGCTTTGTGCCCTGAAAGGCATCTCTCCAAGCAGAATGAGGTCTGCTGCCTCAAAGGATCCAGATGATCACTCTGGACGGTAAGGCACTGCAATGCATTAACTCCAGCTTTTGGTAAGATGTATGGGTGGGGGGGAAATGGCTGGATGCCATAATAGAACCACGGCAAAGTTACTGAGAACTTCTCTTGCCAAAATAGCAGCTCGTAATAATATCCATGTATTATATGCAGCTTACACTCACACAAGCACGTTCGTACGGGAAGTTTCACAAACCAGTCACATAGTGTGGCCAACAACACACTTTGCATTCCAGGTAGCTTGGCCCTTATCCAGAGTTGTTGGAATTCCCTGCCCACTACAGAAACTATGCTGATTAAATGTAAAATTTATGTAAGACCACACTTACCATTACAGTAAAATAGCATGCAAAAATAATATTCCTAATCATTTCACCTTCAGCATTAAAAGTCACATGCATTTGTAATATAATATACATACAGTATATACATTTTTCATATTATTTAACGCAGACTCCTGCATTGTCTCTTCTCCTGTCTGCCACCATCAACTTGGATGAAGCAGAATGCCTTCAAATTTGATATTCTGTATCTTTAACTGTCACCTAGAGGGGGAAAAAAACTCCTCCCACCGTGGTGTAGCAGAACTCCTCCCAGACACCCACAAAGCCCCGCATCACACTCGCCATGCTCAGCATCCCCCCCCACAACACACACACACATAACCACACTATTGTTCAGAAAGCGATAACTCTAGTTATAATTTTCCTTTCACACCCAACCCCTTGGAAAGATACTTGTTTAAATGAATCACAGTGCTTTTGGTACACAGTATGACAATCTCTGCTCACAACATGAATGGGGGATAGGAATAAATAATTAACATCCTCTGCCTGGTCTGCGGATTCAAAGATGATAAAATGCTACTTTCCTGTAATGCATGTACAGCTGCTTGTACTGTCCGAAATTGCCTCCTACCTTCTCATTATAGAGACTTACCCCACTCCATATTTCTCTGCCAAAAAAAGAAAACTGAATTGCATTCACTTTAATCCTCCATAATAAATTAGCCCAATACTTAGTCCTTTATCTCCCTGCAGACCTTAACTTTCTTGCAGTATGTTAAACTCAGTTGTGAGACCAGCATTTCATAATTCCATACTCAGTTAATGCAAGGTTCGGTATGAAATTGTGTTTTCACGTAGGATTGCCGCATGTAAGGATTATGTTTATGTACTTAATTGTTTGGCTACAGGATTAACAGTTCGCACTGAATTTCTGGGAACACCTATGCTTTCCGTAGCTGGGTATTTGTGCAGCTCTTGCTTAGCATACATATCATAGCATATATATCACAGCATACTTAGCCATAACATTAAAATCAAGTGACAGGTGAAGTGAATAACACTGATCATCTCACTACAATGGCCCCTGTTAAAGGTGCCTTTATATATTAGTCAAGTGAACAGTCAGTTCTTGAAGCTGATGTGTCAGAAGCAGGGAAAATGGGCAAGTTTATGAATCTAAGCGACTTTGACAAGGGCCAGATTGTGATGGCTAGATGACTGGGTTAGAGCATCTCAAAAATGGCAGGTCTTGTGGGGTGTTCCTGTAGGAAGTGGTCAGTAACTACAAAGCGTGGTTCAAGGAAAGTAGTCTGATGCTCTGGGCAATGTTCTACAGCAAAACCTTGGGTCCTGGCATTCATTTGGATGTTACTTTGACATATACCACCTACCTAAACATTGTTGCAGACCAAGTACACCCCTTCATAGCAATGGTTTTCCCCTATGGTAGTGGCCTCTTTCAGCAGTATACTGCACCTGGCCACACTGCAAAAATTGTTCAGCAATGGTTTGAGGAACATGAAACAGAATTCAGGATGTTGACTTGGCCTCCAAATTCCCCAGATCTCAATCTGATTGCGTAACTGTGGGATGTGCTGGACAAACAAGTCTGAACCATGGAGGCCCCACCTCGCAACCTACAGGACTTAAAAAGGATCTGTTGCTAATATCTTGGTGCCTGATACCACAGGATACCTTCAGAGAACTTGTGGAGTCCATGCCTCAATGGGTCAGGGCAGTTTGGGCAGCATGAAAAGGATCTTCAGAATATTACGCAGGTGGTTTTAATGTTATGGCTGATCAGTGCATGTTGGAAAATTTGGTATAAACTGCAATCTGACGTGCTGATTCGTCTCCTTTCATGATTCGGCAGCTACTCTGAGCTGTTTAAGTGTTTTTAATCATTGATAATAAATGCATTCATCGTATTCTGTGTAAATCAGTATTTTTTCAACCTGCATGTATGTACGCAGCACCAAATTATATTCCATATGCGGAAGGTGGACAAAATAACAGAAACACTGAACCATATATTAATATCAAGGAGCTAATAAAGAGGAGGAATACTCCTTTGCCCTATATTGTTCTTGAAATTCTGTCATTCAAGTCCTGCACTGTGTATAGTGGGATATTGGACCATTCTTCAAGAAGAAAAGATTCCAGTTCTTTGATGGATGAAGGAGTTAGAAAACTACTTTGCACTCCATGCTCCAAAACTTCTCTTAAAGGTTCAATAATGTTTCAGTCTGTTGTTCTGACGGCACAGAACCACTGCTGAATTTCCGTAGCAGTGTGTGTGGGGGGAAATGTCATTTTTGAATATGGGGACACTGCGAGGATACTGTAGGGGTACTTCTGGCACTCATCATCAGTCTTGGCCGTTATACACCCATGCAGAGCAGTGATCAGGCCCGATGACTCCTGCAGGACGGCTGCCCATACTGACAATGATTGTGGATGGAGGGCGTCCTCTTGCTTTCTAAAAGCATAAACTGGTGCGGATGTCGGAAACAGGCTGAACGATGACTCAGCAGAACATATTACCTTTTTTATGGTCATTGGGTTCTGGTTCTGCTTTTTTGTGCATTGGCCTTAGATACAAACAGCTTCCGAGGGAAGCACTGCCATAAATTCCGGCTTTGCGAGGCTCACAACGTGTCATTTTTGCTGAGACTGGGTCACAGAGGTGCTGATTCAGTGCCGCGGTAATTTTTGAGGCCAAACTTTTGTGGTCATTTAGCAACTATCCTGTTAAGTGTCCATCTATCCCTGTCGGGGGCTCTAGCTCGCGCCCCCTGCTCCGCCTTGCCGGTGCAGCTAGTCCGCGTTTGGAGTGTGTCGCCATTTATTTTCAGACTGTTCCCCTTGACACATTAAATAATCTTGTGTTTTCTGTGACCGATGTTCCTGCAGTGCAAGCGCCAGCTACTTCGCATATTTGGAAATTGCTCTGAAAAGTCATATATAAAAGTGCTGAATGTCAGACCTTTTTAAATATCTGACAAATACTGCTAACTGGCATTCAGCCTAATATGCCTCAGCTTTGTGAGTGTGTTTGTAACTGTGCATACCTCTAAGTGTCTTTTTATATCCACTTATCCAATTCAAGGACAGGATGCCAGTCCATTTTAGGGCCAAAATCATATGCTATTCTAAGTGTAGAGACACCAGGGGCATCGGAAATAGGGGGGAGAGGAGGATGCGCTCCCCAACCCCCCAATAACAGCAGACCCCCCCCCCCCCCCAAAAAAAGTTGATAATTACAGGAGTGTTCCTTTTCTTTTATTATGAATTGGTGCGTTACTGAGACCGATTTGCTGCACATGAAGTGTGTGAAGACAAAACATATACAGTCCTGGGCAAAGAAAGGGCCAAACCCAAACTGCACAATGTTAAGTTCTGGTCCTTTTTTGCCCAAAGTGTACCTAATGAAGATTGTAGCGTCCCACCACCAGGGCAAATTCCATCCCTCCCAATGTCAAACTCCTTCCAATGCCACGGACAGACACCAATGCACTGTAATCATATGCTCTTGCGTTGGTAGGAACATGCAAACTCCACGCGCTGATCCTGGACTGGGAATGAAACCCTCAAGCTCAAGGCTACATTGCTAACTGTGGAGGCTTGTTTTTTCTAAAATAAATACAATCACGGCACTGTATCAAATTCACATAAAGAAATACATATTTGTATGCAAAGTATGTGTATGTCTGTGTGTGTGTGTGTGTGTGTGTGTGTGTGTGCCCACATTGTGCCCTATGATGGACTCTCATCCCATCCAGGGTGTCCCCTGCATTGTGCCATATGATGGACTCTCATCCCATCCAGGGTGTCCCCTGCATTGTGCCCTATGATGGACTCTCATCCCATCCAAGGTGTCCCCTGCATTGTGCCCTATGATGGACTCTCATCCCATCCAGGGTGTCCCCTGCATTGTGCCCTATGATGGACTCTCATCCTATCCAGAGTGTCCGCTACATTGTGCACTATGCTTCCTGGGGATAGACTGCAGGATTCCTGTAATCTTGTGCTGAATAATCTGAAGAGAAGACCTCAGAAGACACTTGGATGGATGCATGTTTGTGTGCTTTTAAGCAAAAATATATATTTATCATTTTAAAATCTTTTAGAGTCCAGCATTGTGCAAATGCCAAATGATGTCCAGCTGGTCCCATTTCAATTTAAGAAAGTCTTTTGTGCCAAAAGTAATAAATGCAGGATGTGGTAGATGGAAGCCCCTTTTGATGTAACATTACTGATGGTAGAATCATTAGACTTCCAAACGTGTTTGCTGATTGCATTAAATAGCATTTCCTATCACACAAACCCTGAGGCATAGTGTAGCATTTGTGGTAAGGGAGTACTGGGTTATGTAACATCACAAACGAAATGATGACGTAAATCGAATTGATAAGTTCTTTGTGTAACGCTTGACATCATCTGCAACTTCATAATCCATTCATTATGCATTCATAGAACATTCATAAGCAGCATGTAAGTATACCATAACATCGTAACATACCATAATAGCGTAATATTTATTATTATCATATAATGTTTGTTATCAATATACATTGAAGCCTGTGGTGTGTTGGCGACTGCCCAGTGTTGGTTCCTACCTGCGCCCATTGTTCCCGGGATAGGCTCCGGTCCCCCCGCGACCCCAGTTGGGATTAAGCGGTTTCAGAAAATGGATGGATGGATGGTATATTAAAGCTGCTAATGCTGCTTATGAATGTTGTATGAATGCATTATGAAGGTGCAGTTAATGTAATGCATTACCCTTCTTTGAATAGCAGGGTTAGTAATAGCAGTGCCATTAGTTGATTAGTTTTTCCTGCCAATGTTATACATCATATTCCTATTTTTTCCCCCTTGTAGCTATTTCCAACTCTGTATGTGTGAGAGGATTCTTTCAATTGAGTCCGATCTATACATCATTGCACTGAACCAATTTTCACATTATTGTTTTTAAATCTTGTTTATCTATCATCGGCATGATCTAACCAGTCAGTATGTATGGATCTGACTCACCAGAAGACAAGGGAGCTAATTATTTTGAGATTTATGTCACTAGCATCAGGCAAGGCTAAATTTATGGACATTGTATTTAACATATACTTCTGCATTTATAGTACATTTAAAGTTTGCAGTATTTTTAAAATTATTGTAGGATGAGTCTGCTGTGTTCTATCCAGTAACTCCCATATTCCCAGAATCCCCTGGTGTGGTTTGTTCACATATTAAGAGTTTAGTTTAGTGCATATACAAAGTTTACCTTGTTGAGTTTCTATTTTTATGGGCTTAGATGTAACAGCAGATTTATTTCACAGTTTTGATTTCTCTTTTTATCTCTTTGTACATTTGTTTCCAATGACCCCCTTTATTCATTAAAATTACTTAGTGCTGTAATTCTGGTGACATGTGGCACCTTTTGTCCAACGAAGCAGTGAGTCTGGCTAGGAAGACTGAAGTAGGTGGCGCCCGCGTGCTCCGGGAATAACCAAGCCCAGTTGTTGCTGAGTTTAGTCGCATACGTGGGCCCCAACATGACAAGCCATGCAGTGAGACTCACAAACAAATTCATAAGAAATTAGGAACCGTTGTCCTTCTATTGCTGAGGGATCGCTTACCTATTAAATAAGGTTGGGGATGTGAGTGCTGTGTGGGGACCCACTAGATCCCCCACAAACCCAGTGAGTACATTTTTCACACACGACACGTGGGGCACGTGAGGATTGTAATAGTGAAGCAGCTCATCGGAAAGACATCAGTCCAAAGACAGGAAGGGCAGTCACCTGAGTGCCAAACGCAGACAGAAGGTACCTGCAGACTAATATTCTGCTACATGGCTGCAAGCATAGCTTGACCACCCACAGGTTAATATCTGCAAGGAATTTTAAAGGTCCCCCGACTCACATGTAATTCTCAGGCTTTAAACAGCAACACAACCCAGGTCCTTCTCGGAAAGGACAAGCATGGTCACAACTGCCCAAGGCACCAAGTTTACAGAAGCACACTTATCTATTATTATTTTCATCTTCTGTAAAAGCCATTAGCACTGCGGTGTACCCCTGGGAGGTGAGTAGGGAGGTGTGGGAAGGGAGAGTAAAATCATATATGTGTGTGTCTCTGGTCTGGCCCCTCCGAACACAACTTGAATGTTACAATCAGTCCAGAACATCCTGCATATATCCCGACATTCCCATCCGATGTCGGTGTCCATGTTTGCCAAGTCTCCCCAGCAATGCGCAGTCATGTGACTCTATAACTCAGCAGAGGGTGAAGCATAACCGCGCTGACAACAGTGAAAAGCCGCAACGTTTGAAGCCGCTCACAGCATATGCTCCCAGGCACCAGTTAAGCACAACTGACGCTGAGAAGAATTTTTATTCTCACAGCTCCTAACTTGCAAGCTGTGAAGCAAATAAGTCCCAAAATACATTAAAGCAAGAAAATGAGATAACACACAATGTGGTCACATGTTAAGGACAGTGATGACCTGAGAAAGAAAACAAAATGTGAAGGATAATTCGGCAGACATGCCAAAGTGAGTGATCAGGCTGGCTAGCAACAGTGCAGTTATGGTTACTGATCAGTCCTATAATAATGGTTTGTCTAATGTTTTGGAACCAGATCATTTGTGAATGCAATTACATGTGTGTTTATACAGAGACAGGGTTCGAATAAGAAACATTTTGATTTGGACTGCAAAATGTAACTATGAAATTGCATATACCACATTGAGCATAGCTAATCATGAACGAAGTTTCTTAGCAAAGCTGACTGATTGTACTGGCTACTATTTAAGAAAAATGGCAAAGTAATTATTATAAAGCTGAAAGCTTTGACTTAATTCATTCTTGATTCAATGACGTCTTGACATTTTGGAGATATCATGGTCTTTCAAGGGACATGTTTGTTGTTGTTTTTTCTAAAATGATGCAATATGTACTCTTGAAAAATTCAAAGGACTCTACAGCAGCGTGCTTTTGGCTGCCTGATGACAGCTATGCCACTGCTGCAGAAGCTTGTCAAAACTGTTGTGTTTATAAGCTTTTATTCACCAACAGCAGTTTATTATAAACCTTCTAGATTCTTCTGTATGGGTCCACACATAATTAAATACACACTTACCCACACAAAGGGGTACCTTTATACATTACATTTAAAACCGATTAAACCTGTAACAATCTGTATTATACGTTTATTATTATCTAAGTAATCCAATTCCCAAAATCATGGTAACACTTTACTTGATGGGGCACAAATAATATAGTATTATTTGTATATATAGTATTACTTTTATACAGTAATAATGTATTACTGTTACTTATGTATCAATTAATCACAAACTAAGTCTTAGGTACATTCTGATCTCATGTTAATTCATCATTAATGAATTGTGATGCATGGTTTATCCCAAGCAGTTACTGTGTTACTATATCTGTTAATTCTGTAAACCTTTGTGAACTACTAAGGAACTGCTGAAGAAGCAAGTAATGAATGATACAAGTGAAATACTGATGTCATGTTTGATCATTATTAATGAATCATGACGCTTCTTTTATCTCAAGTAGACAATATTTGTTCATAATTTATACTTCAGTAGTAACTGAGGTATTACCAAATATTTGTGCCCCGCCAAGTAGTGTAACCAAAATCACTAATTAAATCTACGGTGTTCCAGAGGTTATCCTGAGGTATTACAGGGTGCACACAGGCAAATGCACACACACACACACATACACACACACACACACACACGCAGACACACACACACACCTGTAATTATATCTTTGTGGGGACCACTCATTCATTTCTATGGGAAAATGCTAATGCTAACTATGACGCCTTAACCCCGACCAAGCCCTAACCATAAGTAACCAAACAAAGTATTTGTTGTTTAGTTTTTTGATTGCATTTTTAGAAAATGCTGTTTTCCCTTATGGGGACCAAAAAACTGGTTCTCAGAAGGTTAAAAAAAAACAGATATTCATCACGTTTGTGGGAACATTTGGTCCCCACAAGGTAAGGTATATCTGGACCACACACACACACCAATGACAATTTACAGCCACCACACCATCTAAACTGTGTTTGGACCGTGGGAGGCCTGTACATGACGGAAAGCATTTCATAACAAATGTTACACAGTTGTTACATTCTCACAGTGATGCATTGACAGCATGTTAATTATGGAAATAAAGAACAAGTAATGTCTACAGTGTTAAAACTGCAGCTGCACATGAAAGTACAAATTGAGGATTAGACATTCAGTAGCCTGAGTCACGCGTGAAAGATAATTTGACAACTACATGTTGTGAAAAATCAGAAGCCGAGGAGAACCAAAGACGTGGCACTGTTTCATTGTTTTCAGGAGAAAGCGTCATTAAGCAAATTTAATTAATTAGCAGATAGAACATACAAGTTGCCATAATCTCAGAACAAACTCCAGGATGATGTTTTTGTAGGCAATGTTAGTATGTGTCTCCGCAGAGTGGAGCTGCTTGGTAGAGGGGTGTTGAGTCGATTGTGGCCTTGCGGTAGTCAAGCAGTTGGTTAGGTCTGAGTCTAGCACTGGGTCTGCTGGATGGGGCACTCTAAGGATGCTCACTGAGTGAGCTTTTGTTGCAAAAATTCAGTGGCGTTCCTCAAGAATCGTCAATCAGTTTGACTGCCGGGTGATTATGGTGTTACGGATGACAAATACACTTTGAACAGTATGGGGGTGTATAATAGGGTTGGGTGGGGCAGGGACCTTTTGGACCCGGGCCAAAGCCAAGTGAGGAGTCATCAGGTGCCAGGATTCCTGCCCTTGTGTCCAAAAAGCCCAGACATTACTTCCCAGGTCTTATTTCCCAGCCCTAGAGTCAGTCTTCCCCTTTTCTTACTTTAAGCTTCACCTCTCTGTGTTGTAAAGCCTGTTTCCCCAAACAAAGTCCTTGCTCCTTCTTCAAATTCTAATCACAAGGATCTGCTCACCCTCCCAACTGTAGCAAAACCTTCCAAGGAGGTTCCCGGGCTAAACTGTGAGAAAGCAGTCTACATTCAACCAGTATCGCTCCCTTTCATGCGCAATAACTCTGGCACTTTCCTATAGATGAAATCACAACTAGATTATAACAACGCTTGAAAACATCCAGCTTTTATTGTTGCTGGGCTATGAATTTATGTGGCCTATTGGATGGTTCTTGGAGCAATCAGTGAATTACGCTGAGGCTTGACTGCTACATAAATTACCAGCAGCTAACAAAAATCCCAGCAGTTTTCGCCTGTATTAAGGCTGGTAGAATCAGATTACACTGCCTGCTTTATTACAGCACTCAACCTGACAGCAGCAGGACTGAATTGGCACAAGGTTTTTTTCTCCATTATGATACAAGAGAGAGGGCAGCCTTTCCCAAGAGGTAAATTCGGAGCTAAATCACAGTATTGCTAAGTGTTAATAAGGCCTTTACTAGTGAATTCTGGGAACTGTAAGTTGTACAGATGAATGGCTGTTGTGGCCTTGTGTTGACGTTCTCCTATTAGCTTGTCAAAAGATAAAACATCAAAGAGAACAGCAGACTAGCAAGAAGCCCCCACCCCCCACCACTCTGAAATTTAAATTGCAGCAAAATGTTTTATTAATTCCAAAAGTCATCAAAAGCATTTAGCTCAGCAGGTTAACAAACTAAGTTATTACTGCCATACACGTTTGTTTTTTGATTTAAACACCTTTCCTGCTAAACCCAAATAAATTAATCTAAGCTTAAAAAAGTTGATTTGTGAGTCTTTATTGACACATTAAGGTCCTCAATTTATGGATATAGAGTATGTTCTTAAAAAGAATGCATTCTCAAAGTAACAAAATCTGAACAGCTTCATAGCTTGGAGATGTAAATTCCTGACATGTGTGTGGAAGTGATATATATCGATCAATCATGACAGAGGATTATCCTATGATAGCATTGTCATAACGGGGATAAAAACGTAGGGCAGTCTGGAAATATGGAAAGGTTCAATATTGATTTCCAAGAGGAAGAATAAAATATGAGACTAGAGATGGCAAGTGCCAGGCAAATATTATTTGCACAAATATTGTGTAAATATTAGCAGGTCTAACCTCTGATAGATTATCAAGGTGAACCACTTTTAAATTGAATCTGTCCATGTCCAGCAGATATTCAAGATGCATTTTCTATTCATTATCTAACACATTACATGGTTCCAGGACTATTTTAAATAGCTAAGTAATTAGAGGCACAACGACAGTATCATATCACTCCTTTGGGCAGCTTCTGCAGTGCAGATTTAGGGGTCTGATCTAAGTGATTTTGAACACGATGTGATAGTTGGTGTTGCACATGCAACATCAGAAACAGCTATTCTTCTGGGATTTTCACAGACTACAGTGTCTAGGGTTGACACAGTTGAATGCCTATTACCAGGTTGTATCTGCTATAAATGAGGTCTGACAGTCAGCAGTTTGGTGTATGAGTTTTCAAAGCAACCTGCAGCAGCTGGCAGAGTTACAAAGAACCCAAGGAGTTAGTGCCTGAATTGCAGTTGCTCAGTGGTATTTAACAAAATGTGACTCACCTTTGTAATTCTGTTTGCAAATTGCAAGTTCGTTACTTCAAAGTTAAAGTCTTTAGTCATGTAGTGTTTCCAACATTTTGTCCACCATCTGTATAAGGAAGTAAATGAGCAGAGCAATTTCTGCGTTAACACTACCCTGATGGGAGTCATCTCTAGCTACACTATATGGACAAAAGTATTAGGACACACGTCTTAATTATTGAATTCAGGTGCTTCCTGCAGACCCATTGCCACAAGTATATGAAATCAAGCACCTGGTCATGCAGTCAGGTTTACAAACATTTATGAAAGAATGGGTCGTTCTGAAGAGCTCAGTAAATTCAAACATGGTACTGTCATAGGATGCCACCTTTCAATATGACAGTTTGTGAAATTTCTTTCCTTCAAGATATTACATGGTCTAATGTTCTAGTGGTATTGTTACAAAGCGGAAGCTTTTACGAACAACAAAAACTCAGGCACGAAGTGGCAGACCACATAAAGTAACAGAGCGGGGTCGCCCAGTGTTGAGGCACATAGTGTGTAAAAGTCACAAATGCTCTGTTGACTCAATAAGTGCAGAGTTTGAAACTTCCTCTGGCACCAACCCCAGCACAAAAACTGCACACCAGGAGCTTCATGGAATGGGCTTCCATGGCCAAGCAGCTGCATGGAAGCCTCATATCACCAAGTGCATTGCCAAGCCTCAGATGGACTGGTGTAAGGCACACG
This sequence comes from Mormyrops attenuatus, assembly GCA_026777985.1. Classification (NCBI taxonomy): domain Eukaryota; kingdom Metazoa; phylum Chordata; class Actinopteri; order Osteoglossiformes; family Mormyridae; genus Mormyrops; species Mormyrops attenuatus. The sequence goes on from JAODKC010000036.1 coordinate 23,761,740, forward strand.
GTCACAGGACTCTGGAACAATGGAAACGTGTTCTTTTCTGTCTGGCAGTCTGATGGACAAATCTAGGTTTTGCCAGATGTCAGGCGAATGTTACCTGTCTGACTACATTGTGGCAACTGTAAAGTTTGGTGGAGGGTAGATAATTGCTGCATTCCATTTACCTCAGTGGTCAAAGTCGGAGCCGTAAATCACGTCACACCCCAGTTAACCATGTTCCAGTACAGCAAGTTGGAAAGCCGTTTAGCAATACCAGGGACCTGTTTCAAAAAGCAGAATTTCTTGCTTAGCTGGATAACTTTTTGGGTTTAATTTACCCCAGCTTAAATGGCCTGTATCTTTTTTCACTTACATTTAGCCCAAACTACCTTAAATCCAACAAGTTATCCAGCTTAGTAAGAAATCCTGCTTTCTGAAACAGGCCCCAGTTCTGGCCCGGTTAATTGTTAGCCATTTTTAGCGATATCAGTTGATAACAACACATTACGCGAGTTACTGCACATAAAAACACATTAGCAACATTAGCCCTCAGATAGTGGTCGGACAGTACTGTGTGTACAACCAATTTAATGAACCACAAATAAGAAGTAAATGCTAATAAACAAATATGTTGATAAAGGGCGCAGCCACCTTAAATTTTGAGCTTGGGGTTGTGTGGATTCCTCCCACTGTCTGAGTAGGAATTCTGACTTCAGGGGGTATTCCAGTTGACGAGTTACGAAGTCAAATGGAATGCAGCCAATGGGATGGAGTTATCTTTCAGGGGATGGGCTAGGCCTCTTACTTCCAGTGAAGGGAACTATTAATGTTTCAGCACACCAAGACATTTTGGATAATTCTATGCTTCCAATTTTGTAGGAACACTTTGGGGAAGGCCCTTTTCTGTTCCAGCATGACTGTGCCCCAATGCACAAAGCAAGGTCCATAAAGCCATGGTTGAGTGAGTTTGGTGAGGAAGAACTTGACCCCATCGAACACCTTTGCGATAAACTAGGATGGAGATTGTGAGCCAGGCCTTCACATCCAACATCAGTGCCTGACCTCACAAATGTACTTCTGGGTGAATGGGCAAAAATTCCCACATACACACTCCAAAATGTTGTGGAAAGCCTTCCCAGAAGAGTGGCAGCTGTTATAGCTGCAAAGGGGGGACCAACTCCATATTGATGCCTATAGATTTACAATGGGATGTCATAAAAGTTCCTGTAGGTTTAATGGTCAAGTGTCCCACTACTGTCGTCCATATAGTATACATCATGATTAGTTATTGTATATAGCATGATTATGACAAGGTGTCAGATCCCCAAAGATTTCGAGAAGAATATTGCTCTCCATGTTTATTGGGTGTTTGGTATATCTTTCATTTGTACATCAAAAACTGCTCAGGTACAGCGATCTCATATGAGCAGGAAAATGATGTCAACACCACTGAAACTTTGCACTCAGTTTATTAATTAACTGATCAATTAACTCACTTAAGGCTTCAATGCAAGACCTTTACTATGTGTTAGAGAGTTTTATGCTGAGAAGTTTCTCCACTTTCCAGGGAATATACACCCAGAATTGTATGTGTTAGCAGATTTACTCATGGCTTAAAAGCAAACTCACCTTCCAAGTGATATAAATGTCATATTTAATAGGACCAAGATACTTGAACGTGTGCCAAAATATAACAACCTGAAATTTAGCAGTTTACTAAAATACATTTATTTTAAGTCTTGTATGTTTCTAGCTATCATAACTTATCATAATTACTAATTGAGCCCTATCCTTTTAAACTCTTGTGACTCTCTTGCTAAGCTCTTTTCAGCATAATGACGGGGCAAAAACAGATGTATCCTGTTGTTTTTCAGTTTTTTGTTGCTATATTATACTGTAGTTAGACATGGTACCTGTAACCTGGGCAGAATCATTACAATACCCTGCTGCTGGTTTTGGACAGAGATATTGGAAGGCTAACAGAAATAAATATAAATAAATAAAAATCCCAGGCTACTGGCCTGTATCTCACATTATTGCACATTATTGCCGGTGTTGGCAGAATGAATAGCATGTTATGGACAACATGTGGAGCTTTTACCACGCCGGTACTTCGGGTGTTGGGGTATTGCCTCTCTATTATGATTAAACATTTCATAACCTCTGCTTTATAAAGCTTTGACTGTGGGGCCAAGACCTGGCTTTTGCTCAGTTTCACATTATTCCTAATATGTTCTTTGACTGTGTACATTTCTGCAACATACCAATCAAGATGAACAGTAGGACTTGCAGGTATGTGCAGGTATATGGAGACCAGGTTATTTGTGTCATTACAGAAGACTGATGCAGAATTAATGTACTTTTAATCAGTATTTACGTGCAATAATCCCCTGTAGATGCAGCATTTCAATAAAACAGCGCTGTTTACAGAGTACAGTAAGTGCTGCTTTGGGGTTGCACTCTGTTCCTTGTTCTCTAATTTCCAATGAAAGTTTATATATTCGATTTAATGATTCACCTGACTCTCCAATAATGCAAATGGGCAGTGAATCCATAATACGTAGCAAAAGACAGTGTATTTGTTTAATGACCAGTGACTTAACTTAAGGCTGTGTTTTTTTGTAATTTATAAATTTATAAAATACATTCATAACAAATACTAATGTATTCACAAAGCGTAATAACATGGTTATAAATATTTATAAATATAAGGCACATTATAGCTACGTGTATTATGCATTATGGATGCTTTATGAAGCTCTCATCTATAATACACTTTAGATGCCTTTATAATGCAGTATAATGGTCGGTATAAGTATTATGGATGCTTTATACTGCATTATAAATGTATCGATAGTGCATTATAGACGAGAGCTTTATAAGTCATAATGCATTATAAACATGGTCATAATGTGTTTTATAATGTATTATGCATTTTTATAAATACGTATAGCCATGTTTATGATGCTTTATGAATGCAACATAATGCAGTATGAATGTGTTTATAAATTACTAAAAACATGGCCTTAAGTAAACTGTTACCAAAAAGCTTATGCATAATTGGTTTGGCCGTTTGGGTAAGAGCAGTGCATCGGAAAGTGCTAGATTTCCTTTCTGTCAGTGCTGCCTTCTTCACTTTCACAAAAATCCAAGACAGCTGGCTCGAGTCTTGCAAATGAGCAGCATGCATGTGGCAATTAATTGGAAGGAGAAAGAGGCAGAAAGTTTGGAAAAAGTCGCTGAGGGCTGCAGCTGATTTATATTTTTATATTAAAATTTTTTTCAATTTTGTTATTTTTATGAAATTCATAATTGTTTTGATATAATACTCGTATTGTGTTTAAATAACAAGCTGTGTTATTTTAATTCTGTTTCTAAGGTGTCTTTTAAAGCTATTTTTCAGTTGGATAGTAATGATGTTTGTGTTACTAAGTAACACATTTTAAAATGGTAAAAACTGCATAGAGCACTCACAAACAAACATACATATGTCACTGTGGGCCAGTTACAAAAGTTAAACAAGGTTTACATACATTCATCTAGCCATATAAGGCCCTGAATTATTTATTGGCTACAAATGGCTGCCTGTCCTGAGTACACTCAAGAAGATGGACACTGGTCAAACTCCAGTGACTTTTAAAAATGTTTCATATATTGTTTTAGTATATACAAAAAATTATTAGCTGGACTGTATTTTAATGATCTAAATCGCACAGTCTGAGGCACATGGCAAGTTCTTTTTTGGCGTGGCTAACCTGCTTTTGCTAGTATAACGGCAGAAAAATAGTCGCTGCACCAGATGCATGGTCTAAAAGGGCTGGGCTAAGTCTCGTAATTAGTAATTGGTGTGTTTGGGCTATAACATGCTATAAGCTAGTCAGATTATCTTCTCCCATTCTCTTTAAAAATGTGGTGTGCTTGGACACTGGGGGATTGCTGTTATAACGGCGGATTGTAGAAATGAACATTTCTCTGCAGAGGAAACAGACCTGCTCATGTGCGATGTGAAAGTGTGCGGGCAAGCCATATACGGCAACAGCCGGATTCCACCACAGCCCCACACCAAAACCACGGATAATAGCAAACCCCATATACAACATGGTTTTCTTGGTAAAGTTTAATTGATAATTTACACACAGCCAGACATTACCAACATTAAATACAGGTTTTTTTTGGTCAATAGAGCAATCACTTTCCATTGCCTCCAAATAGCATTGCGCCAATAATGCACTGGACTCCGCCTCACTGTAAGACCAACACGCTCAAGGGTACTCAGATGGGTGCAAGTACATTTGCTGTTTAAACGATGTGGGCACTGCATGGGAAAATGAAAACTGTGTCAGGCTCATGCTAGCAAAGATACCTGCATCACACCTGATGGCGCTTTGCACTGGATGCAAAATAGGGCCCGTGGTCTTTTGATTAATCAAAAAGCTGTCAGACTCCAATAGCTTGGTGCCATCACTACAATAAATCAATAAAACTGGCTGTATTGAATGTACAGTCAACCCTTTCGCTTTGTGGGTATTAGGAGCACAGCCCCCCCGCCCAATCTGTAAAAATGCTTAGAATTATTTGGGCCCCACGGTGATTGAAAAGTTACGAGAAACGCGAGATACAAAGATCACTACAAGATCGCTGTAATATCAACTGAGAAGCTGCAGTAAACGTGCTTGGTGTCTTACAAACCAGCACGGTACATATATTTTATGCATGTATGAGTTACAAAACTTTTTGTGTGTGTCGTCTGCTGGCCTTCGCATGTCATCTGTGGCTTTCACAGCTTAGCAGCCACAACATCTTTTTTAAAAAGAGATATTGTGGATAAACAAGGTAAAAAAAGACATTGGTGGTGTGGCGGTACTTTTTCAGTTTAATGTCCGACGCGTAACAGACCGATGCTGTTTGCTGTAAACTCTGCCGAAACTTGTGCCAACTAAAACTGGAAATGCTCCAAACTTATTTCACCATTCTAAGCACTGCACTCCAGTAGAACACACAGGATGCAAGTGCTTACAGTGACAGACACCAGCAATTCGGGTTTCCACTTTTAATCTGAAGAAATTGCATTCTGCATTGGTTCAAAATGGGACACAGCATTTTACTTTTCAATACAGGATGGGTGGCAACTCAGTCAGCAACGTCACACCCATTTCCTGGAACAAGCAGCGAGACAGGCAGAGACCACCCAGCAACAAGCTGTACTGTCAACGTTTTCTACTGTTATGCCCTACGACAAAAAGGTTATATTTGGATTTATTTATGGTAGTAAAATTAGATTACAAGTTGCAGTCCATTCAATTTGTTGTCTTTTTTCATGTTATGGATCTTTTTATGGGTATTCAAAATTTTACGCAAAAATGGAGTCTTGAAGTACAGAAATAACAAATATCGTGCTGATGATCGATATCGCTCAACTATAATCATGGGCGGCAAGAGCTGAAACCGTAGTAAATCGCTAAGGGGTTTTTCATTTAGCGAGCATCTCGCAAGGTTTAGATTGCAATAATAGTACCCTAGAAACAATATGCAGTGTATTTTGTTACAATATGCAAATTTGATGTATATATTCCCAAAAGAAATAATGCGCCTATATCTGTTCCTGTGTATTTTTTTGAATGTGGAGAATTAAGAACATGAACAAATTGAAATTGAACAAATATTTGAGAAGTCTAATTCTCACTGAACATAGTCCTGTATATAAATAAATATATAAACACACACGATATTCACTGTTCAGTGTTTACTGATCAGCTACGCTTTGTTGTACCTGTCCAGTGGTCCATGTGTGTGAATTGACAATAAAAAAGACTAACATTGTACAGTATGTTCTCAATCAACTGAAGCCTCCGATTTAAGTGGTTTTTGAGTTGTAAGTGGCTTATTTGTGATGGTCAGTCAGCACAAATTTCTAGGTTTTGGACAGGGGTGGGGAAATCTTTGACCTACTGACGGTCTTAAAATCAACCTGTTCTGTAGAAGCCTTCCATTATCCATTTCAGAGGATGAACACAATGGTGCATTGTGCCATAAGTACAAAGGTGAGTAAGAGAAACGGCTGAGATTCCGGGTGTTATTCCTGCTTTTGGAGTGGCCTAAAAAACATACAGTAGAGATACGAGCTGACATGACTGACTACAGTAATCTAGCAGTAACTTGCATCTGATAGTAGATAAAAGAGGGAGGAGTCTAGTAAATAAATCTTTGTCCCATAAAAATGTGTATTTCAGCATTGAAAAAATATCTAAATATAGCTACTTTTATGTAATGTCAAATATATGACTTTAGTAATAAAATCTATTGTAAAAATATATTGATCAATAGATGGTTTGATTTCTTTTTTCAAGTAGAAATATATCTAATATAAATAGAAATATATCTTAAATCTAGTGCAAAATGTTAACAACGTTTTACATTTTAAAATGAATCATATTAAAATATATATATATATAAAAAATACAGACGAGAACACTAATCAGCTATTAAGAAGTACTAATAAGGCAGTGTGTAGTCTCTTAGGCCCTGTTTCTTTAAACTTCACATGTTTATGTGACAGGCATCAGGCTACATTGGGGAGTGGGTCTGGCGTGCACTGGTGCGGCATGCCAGAGTAGGGAGGCCGCCTATTGCAAGAAGGAAGACGCGCTGCCTGTCTCACTCCCACTCACCCCACTACTAAAGTCTCCATCAGTGAGACGCACGTGGATAACTATATGAAGATGGAAGCAGTAAAAAGCAAGTCTTATTTCCATAGAGACGATCGCAAAGTGGATTTAAAAACCTCTTGTTAGCTTGGTGTCCCTGAGAGCTGCTTTTACGGATGGAAGTCCATTTAAGCCCACTTTCTGCAGTCTAGGGAGATTTTTTTTTCATTCCTTTGATTTTTCCTTAAAAATGGTTAAGAAAGACATTTCTGCGAATATTAGTCTTAGTTGAGCATGAAGGGGAGGTTTTGGGTTAAAAGATTGTACACACCTTAGACCACAATGCCTATGTATTATATCCCTGACACTCCATGCTTCCCGTGCGTAATTTTTTATTTTTGTTTAGATAGCAAGACTCTAATGAATAACGGTGGAAATATACCGCTGAAACGGAACAAGATGGATATTTAAAGTTCTGCAGAGTGTTTACTCACGTAAAGGAAAACAAAAAACAGCTCTATTGCCTGTTTGCATACAAGGACAACAAAGACATATGTAAAATAATAAAGAGAATGACACAATGTACAATATCTAGACAGTAACAGTACTGTTACCAAGAACAATAGTAAAGTTATATAGAAAAAAGGTAGGCCCTTTCCATAATGCACATTATTAACAGACATATTGAGAATGGAGCACACCATGTATTTGTATGCTATTTCAGGCATGCTGCCATGCAGAAACACACTGAGTGAAATTACGGAAGAGGTCAGGCAATTTCTTTATTTCACGGTTTCTGTTATCAATAGTACGAGTAATTGAGTTTCTCTTCTTCTTGAATGGGACTGCTTTCCGAAGACAATGGAATAAGCGGCAAAGGTGGAAATTTCAGGTCCAGAAAGTAAAAATCCAGACCAAGATTTTGTTTCAACCAACCGGTTGAATATTTTGTGAATGTGACTCTTTATACTAAATTAAACAAAACCTTAGTCTGGATTTTTATGTTCTGGACCTGAACTTTCCACGTCTGATAAGGACGCAGACACAGTGCCTAAACAAGGCCTGTGTTTGCCCTGGTTATGCACCAGACACAGATCAGAGCAGAGGCAAAGGCCTTGAGGTGACTGGCAAAACTGTGTCATTGACAGAAGCCCTGTGAGGTCGACTGGATGGGGAGACGCGACAAATAGGGCTGTGCGGTGTGAGTTTCATGTCATGTGTCAGAAGGAGTTAGTCATGTGATGTTTGTTTGTCCTAATTATGCATCAGAGCGAGAAGATGTGACAAGCCATCTGTTATCAGTTGGATGTACAGTACTGACTTTAGTGAGACGGCCCTGAAGGTTTTTCTGGGGATTGGTAAAGCCAGGTTATGAGATATGAGGCTTCTAAGTAGGTAGATTGGTGTCTGTAAATCAGTGGTCACCAGCAAGCAGACACCGGTATGCTTTTTCTTGCCTATGGAATGTGGCCCTGGGGGAAACCCCCGAAATGATGTGTAGTGTGTATATGTTACTGTGTGCGTGTTTATGTCCGCGTGTGTGTGCATTGGAATATAGAAGGATGCATGGTTGGGAAATAGATGTAGGTTGTGTTACAGAAGTAACTTTACTTGTTGGCTTTTTGTGTTACAGTGATCCCCCGCCTATCGCGGTAGATGTGTTCCAGACCCATCAGCAATAGGTGAAAATCCACAATATGGGGGGGGGGATCACTGTACTCACTTTAGAGCTTGCAAATTCTTGCTGCCATGAGAATTATGTGGTGTGTTATGGGGATTTTTGGAAAAGTAGCTAGTAAAATAATTTAGAATCTACCGCACAACATCATATCTGAATAACGGACATAATGTGTCGTAAGACATCAGGTAATATTTATGATCACGTAAGCCACTGAAATGTATCAGGAATGCACCTAAATGGTTACAAAATGAATTTATGAAGAGATTTTTAGTGGGTTTTTGGAGAAATTATATGCAGTGATGATTGAAAGAAATGTTTTGATTTTTATAAAATCAAAAATGTTAATTATACTGGACATACACAAGAAAATATAATTTCATTTAAAAAGGAGCTCATAAATCAAAGGCATAAAGTGAAAAAGTAACAATTGAAGCTGGATTATGGATATACAGTTTAGCGGCTTACCATGTGAATCTTCAGAGGAAAAGTCCTTGCCTTTTTAAGATGCTGAAGAAACTGAAGAAATGCTTTGAGTGTTCTTAAACTGCTCAGATGTGACCTGAATGACAACTCAAATTTAAATGCCCTCTAAAAACTACACAAATAGTGTAACTGAGAATACAGATTCACTTTAATCAGGCCTAATTAATATTTATAATAATTCTTCAGCATAATCCCACTCGGACATTTAAATATTGTTACTTGCTCAGTCTTTCGATAATGGCTTATTTAATAAGTGAAACTTAAACAGGAGGAAAAAAATATTTCTTACCTTTGTAACTGTGAAATGGGCTCAAGCTGTGTTATGCTGAATGAATGAATGAATGAATGAATGAATGAATGAAGTATATGATATAAGGGCTTTATTATCAATTGTTATGAGATTCCTTTTCTAGGAATGGGAAGAATTACGGAAAGAACCAAACTCCTTCAGAACAGGAGATGTAAGAGTTCTAAAAGGGGTGCTATAAAGATATGGATGTCATGCTCTCATTACCATACATTTAGTCACAGTTAACTTCATGTTGATGCTCTGCACAGTTGCAACGATCTAGCTAAAATTTTTATAGGATTTTAATTCTGACATCTGAATGATTTGACAGGGTGGGGTTTTGTGATTTGAAGTACGTGATTTGTGATTTGTAAGTTAAACATACTGTAGGTCCAGGGCCACTATGAAAGGGGCGGGGGAGGGTTGGGGGGTTGGACTATTCCAAGGGCCCTCAATAACAGGGGCCATAAAATTTTAAACATAATTGGATTGGTCTGGGTTGAGGGCCTGATATGATATGCTTTCATGGGGCCAAAAATCTCCAGTGGTGCCACTGCATGGTCAGATGTAAAGATGAACCATTATCAAATTGTTAACTCTCGAAACATTTGTGGAGCACCCCATACAGAACATGAAATTGAACTACAGCGGAACTGTCCGCTATGGGTTTCAGCAAGCCTATATTTATGTAGCCTAGCTGTTAAGCCACCAAATACGGTGTGACGATGCCTAGCTAAGCAGGATTGCAAGTAAAAGACCTTGATGTTGTGTGATATTGGTGAAAACTAAAACTATTCAACAATCTCACTTGTTCTTCCTGTTTGCTGGCTTGAATCTATTCTTATTTCCAAAACTACAAAGATACCATCCATTCGAATATGAGAAGTATGTATAACTGTTGGGTATGAAACTGACAAAAAATGGCCTTTATTATTTCAAAGTTCAGTAGCACATGTTGACATTCCAATTATAACTCAAGTATCCCTGTTATAAGAATACTTTTAGCTAATGGTAATAGTTAAATTAATTATCATGAAATAGATAAATGTTGTATGTTAATCTCTATTAAAGTGAGTATAAACTTGCACATTAATGCATGTTTTTCTCTTTTGGATTCACGCGTCACAGCTTGCTTGGCCCCACCTGACGCCAGCAGTGATCTGGAATGACTGAAACACACCAGGCATATTGGCATCCATCAGCTGTTGGAATTTTTTCAGAGCCCCCTGCCTGACTACAATATCTGCATTCTTTTTCTCTGAGCCACACCTGAATGCAGACGAAGCATAACGACAAAGTTAAATGCAGAGCTGCAAGCAAATTCAAGTAAACTTTCACCTGATCCCTATTCATCATGACGTTTGACCTTATTTAAAGATTAAATGGCTCTTCTATAACTTCAAACATGATCAGTTGTGCTTACCAAGAAATCTGCACAATGTCTACTGTACCAAAGAAATCTGGGTATACTGTTTTGTGGAAAAGAAAATGCTGTAAGTGATTAACAGGTGTCTCCAGAGCTACTGAAATGTGTTTAAAGTTAAGTTGTAATGACTTGATCTGCAGCAGCTCCTAGCAGATGCAGTTCTCAGGCGTCAGACCTGGCAACCATCTGCCTGTGGAACATCTGCCCAACTAGCCAATAACTGGCATTTTTAAGGAGCATTAACAGCAGTCGGCATCTTGTGTCTGCTAAAGCCATGTTGCTGTATGCTAATACAGTACAGAAATAACTGATCTGTACAGTCTCCTGAATCATCGGTAGAACTTCATGCTTTGTTGCTCGCAGTGTATCTGCACAGTAAGAACTTTCTGCGCAGGGCTGGATCCAGCCAGCTGGTGACCAAAGCCTTTCCAGGGTGCTGTTTTGAGTGTCTGTCCTTCTGCCAACCTGAGCTCTGCCGATATTTTCTTTCTGACTTGACATAATAAAACCATAAAATGGTATGGAAATGTTTTTTATACGCATGCAGTGATTTGGTGTTGCATTTATTTTAAGCTACATTAATGAAATCAAAAAGCAAGTAAATGTTTTAGGCCACCAGTCTCAGGATTTTATTTAGCACTTCAGCAGAACCTGAACATGATGGCTCTATCAAGGCTGTATTTAAGTCATTGAAGGAACTGTAGAATGTGGCCTTTTCTGGCTGCTGCAGTGATTTTGTAAGAGAGTTCTTGGAGGCTAGAAGCCTTTTTGGTGCTGGAAGCTTCCTCCCTTTCTCTTTGACCCTGAGTGTCCCTGCTCATACCCCTAGGACCAGAAACAAGAGCAGTGCCATGCATTGACTCGGTGTGTCACGACTTTGCCAAATATTTAGCATACGCTCACCTGACAAAATGTGTTGGACAAGTGCTGGCAGGAAGGCAAGCAGCCTGAAGGTCCACGTTGGAATGAATAATTCTGTACAATTTAGTTTACCTACTAAGAATCTTGAATGCATTTCTGTATGCTATTCTTCCATGTTTCAGGTGGGTGTGTCCTGTGTGGCAAATGTTGGCCACAGAGGGAAGCTTATTCACAACCTCTACATACATATTTTAGTCTTACATACATTGTTTTTGCAAAGCAGACAATTTTTTATATTCAGAAAACAAAATCTCACTTTGCACATTGTATCGGTTGTCACATAAACCTTGTTTTCACCTGGATTTCATCTGTAACAAATGGTATATTTCAATGACAAGATAACGCCCCCTTGAAAGAAGAACTCCCACAATGCACAGCATTTACCACAGTCTTATTCTTCACCTTTAAATCTTAAAACTGGAAGTGAAAAGAATAATGTGTTGGCAATGTAGAGTTAAAACAGGAAGTTTCAGGGCTGGCATTTTCAATTCCACAAGTGCCTTTATATGATGGCACTGTGGCACCCGACGCAGTGCGATGAGTGCTTCTGCTTTCAGGAGGCACCAGTGTTTTAATTGGATTAATGTATGAAATGAGTCACAGCTGCAGCAGGGAATGGCAAGTCACGTCTCAGCCTGCCTCGACAAAGATCAATGCGCCTAACCTCAATTCAAAAAAACATTCTTTAATGGACACCCGGGGGATCTGAGGCAGGCGTCTTCCCTCACTTATTTATTTATTTTAATTTGTGTAAATGTAGTGTACACTTTTAATTATCCACTGGGGAAATACATGGCTCAGGAGTGACTGAAGAGAGAATGCAGTTTTCATCCTTCATCCATTATATTATGTTCGTTGAATTTAAAACATGCGCATTGCTTATAATGACCTAGATGGAGTCTAGCATCTGCAGGGTTGCAGGTTTGATCCCAGTCAGGTTCTTTCTGTCATTTTAGATCCTCAATCACAATGTTATATTAATGTTTTGGAGAAATGGGTCGAGCCATTACATAAGTAGCATACGTTTCAAATGTAAATCTTTTTGTATAGAGAGCAACATTTAAAGTATGTTGAAATGTTCTTGTAGAAGGTTCTTCAGAAACATTGTTACAAAACTGGACAGTTTCTATCCTGGACATTAGTGTATTCGTGTGGCTAATATGGAAATGATATATCATTGATTCTATACAGTGCTTCCCTAAATGCAAATGGAAGTATATATGAGTAGCATATAAAGTGCTTATATGTATCAGCATTATTATGGCTGATCATCTGAACATCTTTCCTACTTTACCCCTCTAGCTAATCTGTAGGGATACAGGGTCTGCTTATATCTTAGCTTAGGTAGGTGGCATCTGAACACCACCAGCTAATATGTCAGGTATTTACTGTAGCAAAAAAGACTTCCTGTCAGTTTTTATTGGTTAATTAGCTAGCTAATTAGCAGAGGGTCAAGCAAATTATTCTCTAGGTAAATAAAGGAGCAGCTTTGCTTTCTAGTAAAGAATACATAGACATATAATACATATCTAAGTTGTTCCCAGTCAGTCACTTTGTGTCGCTGTTCGCGATGATGCACAGGGCTTTATGTTTGCAAACTGCGTGACAGTGGCTGTAATAGCAAGCTATTCAGTATTTTCCCCCGCCACTCAGGTAATTATGCATCTAGTTAGCTTGCCTATTAATAACTGGTCACAGAAGTCCAAATTACATTTTAATGGACTAGACCCTGGTAATTATGCTCCATTTGGAGGCTTTTTGGGTGTATCCCATAGGCTGGAGACTGAGGACCCTCTGGAGGAATTATATCTCTGACCTGGAATTCTACAAGAAGAGCCAGAAGTTGTTCCCAGAGAAATGAAGGTCTGGTGTGCCATCCTTGTATTGTTAAGTTAAATAGGAGGTGACATGAATGTTTCTTTTTATCTTATACTGGACAATATAGAATTAAAATACAAATCTATTCAGAAAATTCACATATGTACACAGGGATTTCGCATAATCGTATTTGTATACAGATATCCATATTGGGAGTGGTTTCTAAAGAGAGATGTGTTTCCAGCAACCCTTCCAATAACAGCTCCTCTAACCCAAGGTCCCTGTCTCTTGGCCTCCTGCGACGGTCTCTCTCCGTCTGTTGAGCTTCAGGGTACTTAATAGCTGCCAAGACTGTAGACTGTAGAGTACTGAGATGCAGCATGAGAAGAGAAAAGAGCTGGATTCCTGTGTGGCCTTCATTGTTAAGGGCGGAAAACTAGAGTGCATATTATAAGAGGACAGCAAAAGGAGCAGTATACAGAGAAGGGAGCCAGAAACATTACGGTATTGGGTACAAGGACGTTAGAGATGGTTAAAGGCCAGGTCAAGCGATCAAAGCCGAGCCCCATGAATCAGAATGTCAGGTACAGGCATAGTAAAGCAAAAAGCCAGCAGTCGGGGTACAATCATATACAAGGCTGGAAAGAAAAGAATCAAAAAAAGGAAACAGGCAAAGATGAGGGAGCGCTGAACAGCCACTGGAAACAGCACTGCTTTGGCTGCGATTCACAAAAGGGACTTTAAGGCTGAGCACCACTGCTACTGTTCTGGGCAGTTACATAACCACAAGGGCTTCCTTTCATGGCCATACCAGCACCCACAATCCTTTTCAGTCCAGGTGGGGTTCATGGGGGCTGTCCTTGACAGTGATGGGTACCTCAAGAAAATGAGAAAAATAATAACTCATGAATAAATGAATGAATAAACAAACAAACAAATGAATAACTGAATAGTGCATTTCCATTGATTGTATTCCTTTATATATATATATATATATATATATATATATAGAGAGAGAGAGAGAGAGAGAGAGAGACTGTCTGTCACACATAATG